>WEIU01013135.1:2988-64238 GCA_013389925.1 Aegithalos caudatus | reverse complement strand
ATCAGTATTTGGATACATGCCAAGCCAAAATGAAAAAAATCACATAAATAATGGCTATTTATTTTATACAAATAATAAAATGATCATCAGAAACTACTAGGTGAATACATTTTATAGATGAGAGAAAGTATTTAGTGACCTCTGCTAAGAATAAACCTGTGCTCTGTGATTATTACTCTCAGCATTGCTCAGCTTAGGAAGTTTACTTGAAACCTGAAAGTTATCTTTCTTATACATGGTTCAATACAGCCTTTTTTATTTTTTGAATAAAAGAGGTGCATTTTCTATTTTGTGATAGGGACTGAATACATAAGCATTCATGATTTCCTACTTTTAAATAAACACTATAAGTGAAAACACCTTCTGTTGTAACATAAAGAAGAAAAAATCCATACTTCGATTTTTCCTCTAACTCAATGTGTGTTAGCAGAAATGTAATTTCACCACTTGGTACCTCAGTTTACAGTGAGTAGAGAAAGACAATGATTTCCTCAAATGGTTGTTTAGAGGCCTAATTAGGTGCTCTTTGTATCATTCTGAGTTCCTCAGAGGAAAGCAATTAGAGTGTGCATATGAAAAGTATTACTATCTAATTAATTCATTATTGAAAAATGACGTGATTATCTGACATATTCTGAATATAATTGCACCCATTACTATTTTTAAGGCTCCCTTTCAACTTGCATGGAATTTCACACCTGAGAAAGAAAAATGTTCTCCTAATTGAATCATCAGTTCTATGAATAATTCATCAGAATGACTTTGTGCACAATACATTTTGCTAGGCTTCATTTTTTCCTGTGTGCACTTTCATGCGATAAAGCGGCAGCCCTGTCTCTGAACTGGAGTCACATGGATCTATCTGATGGGTGCACCACCTGCTGAGCTAGGTATTGCCTGGATGGTCACACTCAAGTTTGGATTCAATGTCCAAATGGACATCAGTGATGAGTGGCATTCCTCACAGGTCAGTATTGTCACCGTGACAATATCTTTGTTGGTGACACGGAACAGTGGGACTGAGTCCTGAGAGAATTGACATCTCAGTGTCTTCTGCTACACCACAGAAACATATTCCTTTCCTTACTGCAAATGACTTTCTACTTTAATTACATCTTTGTTTGTTTCCTTTTGTTGAACTCTGAGGTTCTGCAGTACTAGAAGATTGGGCAGACAATTTTTTTGTATTAAACAAATGGTTTTTTCTATGGAAGAAACTATAATTACATCCTACAGCTAAAGGGGTATTATCTGTGATCTATGCATTCCTATAAGACTTTTTACTTTGACAAGTTCTTATGAAAATCCTCCTGAAGCAAGACTTGAAGAGCATTTTGCATGACTGCATCTCAGATGTGGTAGATATGTTCAGGAAAAAGCTTGTTTGGAAGTTCATTGCTCCTCTATCCCCAATCAATACTATGGGTACAGGTCAAAAATTATTTCTAAAATAACAGAAAGAAGTATGTTTTTTTCCCCCATCATAGGTCACTGTAGAAAGGAAGGCAATGCTGCAACTATGCAGATGTTTTGCCATTCCTGTCCCCTGATGGCACATAGGAAAATAACAGCATTGAGACATGCTGAAAGGCAGGTCTGTGAGTTAAATAACAGGAGCAAAATCTGGTGCCTGCATAACCTCCTTCAGTGCCTGTGAACTGTTATGAATATAGACTGAGTTTTTTAAAAATATCAGTCAGTCTCACATCATTATACAACATGAGAGATTTAGTGAGGATATTTTATATGGTTCTAGTCTAAAGCACTGTTCGAGATGACAGCAGTACTAAGTCGAAGCAGGATGGGGTCAAGAAGAATTTTACCTGTCTCTTAAGTAACAATGTAAAATGTATCATCTATTTTATAACAATGCGTCCGTGTCATTTCAAAGTATGTGTACAGAAATATTGGAGAAATAAAAATTTAAAGACAAATGAATAGGAGCAGATTAAGCAACTGTCTTTAGATATGAAGTACTTTTACAAATATTAATACCACTGAATTTCCTTTTATAAATATCACCTGTGTGAATAAAAAGGCAGAAGAATTGGTGGGAATTAATGCAGTCTCCTTTCTACTAAATTTCTGGTAGCACTCCTAATTAGCAGAACAGTTGATTAAGAGCAGGTCCTAGCTATAGCTCATCTTTGAACAAAGTCTGCATGTTCCCAATATCATTGTTACTAAATGCCACAGAGTTATTTGGTTAACAAAATATGTGAGATTTCCCAGAAGAGAAAGATTCACCTTCTTGCTATAAAAAACAGTAACAAAAATAACTGAATGGCATGTATCTATTCTCCCTGAACTTTAATTTTTCTGAATTCTGTTAACACTTTCCTTATAAAATAAATTATATAAAACTGTTCACATGATGATTTTGCACTTCTATGAGAATCTTCTTGAAGAATAAGGTTAGGTCTCACATGCCAACTTCTACTGATGTTTTATTAATTCCCATTTTTATTAAGGTCTGGAGTAGAATCATAACCAAACCTATTTCAGGCAAGATTCAGATACAGTCTGTACAAGGCCAGGTTGTTGTTGTTTTTTTGTTTGTTTGTTTTTGTTTTTGTTTTGGTTTGGTTTGGTTTTTTTTTTTTTTTCAGCAAATAAAAGATAAAGAAATACAGATTCATGTCTATAATTCTGGCTATTACTGAAACTTGAGTATTATTGACTGTTATATTAATTGTGGGAATTTGTTATGGCTCACTGTAAAATTTATGAGGTACACAACCTAAAATGAAAGCAAGTCTGCTGGAAATATGATGACTAATACAACAGTTCAGATTTTTATCAAGTTACAGACTGGGCTAATGAGGATTTGTTGCCCTTGAAGAACAGAAAGAATGCTGTGCCTTAACTGATAAGACACATCACTTCTTTAATATCTCAGGAAGTTACTCTGGCCTACAGATTTTCCTCATGTTGCCCAGATAAGATTATAATCTCCTGGTATACTAGTGAAGACAGAAATATTCTACTAGAGCAATCAAATAGGTATTATTATGTCGTTAAGCAACCTTCTACCTATGTAATCAATTTACATTGTAGAAATATCTTTGAAGGCATATGCCTTAAAAGAACATGTGAGAGGGGTAGATGGAACAAAAAGGAGCTGTTAACATCAGCTAAAGGTATATTACTGCTCCAAAGTACCCAAATACAAATATTTCAGTGTAAATAAGAAATTAACTTTAGTGATTCACATATGCTTCATAACTTTTTAGCTCATTATAGAATGTCACACTGATCTACCGTCTCTGACATTATCTCAAGTTTTACTACTTCCTTTGCATTAAGGCTATAGCATTACTTCAAATTACTTTCCTAACCACATTTGGTATCTCATAAATTCAGAAGACAGTTAAAATAGAGAAGTTTTACAAAGCATAAGCTCAAGTGTCTTTAGTAATGAAATTATTTCTTTTTAAGTTCTTGCCTATACAGCAGCCTTAAAAAAGTGTGGCAAAAAAATTCTTCAAAAAACCAAGGANTCCTCTGTCCTGGGTGCTGTTTTACCACAGGTTGGTGGTTATTTTTGTTTTTTTTTTTTCTTTTTTTTTTTTTTTTTTTTTTTTGTTATTTTAACAATTCCTATTAGAAAATTTAAATTGATTTAACTTATACATATAAGGGAAGTGATCCATTGAGCTATGGAAACCTGGGTATGAGGAATGAAGTTTTGGGGGTTTGTCCTACTTTCTCCCGAGTTAATCAGTGACCACCTGAGCTGCATTTGGGCCTTGGGCTATGAGTTGGATTTATTTCCTGTGACCTGCCACATTCACCATTCCTGTTCTTCATTGAATGTGCCTAAAATGGATGCTCTTTTCTTAATGTTCACTACTTTGAAATACAGTTTGCCACACATACACAAGCGCCATTTTTAAAGCACTGAAGCACATTCTACTCATAGCAATTGAAATTCTGCACAAAATAATCCTGTAACATAAACCAAGGACTGATATAGTTGCTTTGGTGTGCAATTGTTTAATTCCGTCATATTTTTTTAACCTGCATAAGTACAATATAATTTCTGAAGCAGAATTGCTATAGGTAATACCAAATATATAATATGAACAGCAGGTCACAAAAGTTCAAAATTTTTCTGCAATGTTTAAAACATCTCTTCATAAATGTGCAGGATGCAAAAGAACAAGTTTTGTTTCTGATTGGCATATGCAATGTGAATATATGAAAGTTCATTGGTTTGCAGTATGAATTTTGATACTACTTTCAGCTCGGAATTAATTTGTCTTAGCCAGAGAATTGACAGAATTTTGATAAACTAGAATTAATATAAAAAGAGCCAAACTTAGCAAACAAACTGACTTATATTTGGGACAAATTACAGAAAACTAAGCTGTTAATTGCAGTCTGACCGACAGATATTTCATACTTTATTACCAAGCATTACCTTAATTACAACTAATAATGCTATGTTGCTGAACTCAGTAGTACAAAATAACTAGATTAAAATTATTCCATTTAAAATTGTAATAACTATAGTTTCAAAAAATAATGTTATTAAATGTTTCATTTCAGCAGATCCCCAAAAACCCCACTAGATTAATTTAAGTATTATTCGATTATTTGCACTTTACTCCTGCCATGAGGACATCTATAATGTAAAACATGATAGAATAGACTAAATTACTTTTTTATTTAAAAAATATTAAATGAATCTTGAAAATATCAGGTCATACTTAAGTATGGAATAGATATTTATTTTGGACCATGCACTGTAAACCCATGGAAGTACACTCCCTTAATTAGGATTAGACCTGGTCCATGGAGCATGCAGAGTTTATAGCTGAGCTGTAAGCAAATTTCTGTGTTACAGTGAACATTTTGAAGGGTAAAATTCATCATGCTTCCTGTAAAACTACCTAGGACAAAATAACTTACAAGTATTTGTCAAAGTATGTACAGCTAAGAACAATTAACTGAACAGAGCAGCAGATATTGATCTTCTACCCTTCTTTTTAGTGAAGGATAGAAATTAAATGTACAGTAACATCTATTCAGCTCTGAAACCATATTGAATGATAATACATGATTTGAACTCTAAAAATAACACTGAAAGATGATTTTTGTTTAAAACCTGGGAAAGTGTACTGGTATAGAAAGTTAATATGGAACTACTATCTTTAAAGATATAGTTGAATGTCCCTGAATTTGATTGTCTTTGATCATAAATTAAATCTGAAGTGATGGCACATGAGTCTGCAAGAGGGGAATTTAACTCCTACAAGACAGTTCTTGTTCATGACAGTTCAAAATGGAGAATTTCAATGATATGAATAGCAAACAATGATCAGTTTCAAAGGACATGACATATTGACAGCTTACATTATTACTTCATATGGTGAACAAGAATTCACAATATGTGAAATTATAAGGTAAAATGTGAATGTAATGGATAAATACAGAAAAGGAATATTGGAGAGCAACCTGTAATCTCAGACTATGCTTTTTCCACTTAGAGCTGATGAAATTTACAGCAAGACTTGTAAATCCAAGGTTAAAAGAAATAAATTTCAAGTGCTATAGCTGAATATGTTACAGTGGATACCTCTATGAATTATACTTTCAGATAAAGATATGGGAAAATTACTACTTTTGATTGAGATATAGTCAAACACAGTCTGAAACAATACCACAGTGTTCAAATGAATGAAGTAGATATGCAAAAATCTTAAAGTGAGATATGTGGCAAAATGTGAGAAACTTTGGAGGACACATGGAAGATGTTTTAATAGTCACCTTGAGGCTGCTACTGAATATTACATGCAAAATTACACTGATCATACTGTCTGGAGAATTAAAACAGAAGAACCAACTAAGATTTCTAAAATAAATTAAATACTTGTTTTATAGTCAGAGAAAAGCAAATTAATAAAATATAGCCTGGAGTAGCAGTTATCAATTTTCTCATTGAAAACAGTGGTTACCTGGAGCTCCCAATACTCCAATTCCACATAAAATCTGAAGGCAAACTAGGTTTTATTAAAGGTAGAACACAAGAATAATCTGGGTTTACAACCGCTCAGCTCCAAATAGGTTGAGTCTCAATTGCATTCGTCCAAATTCATAGGATAAACTGCTCAGCTAGGAAGTTTGAATGCTAATTGGAATGCCTTGAATTTTATATATATATATATTTATTATATAAATGCATATTATATATATATATATAATATACATATAAAAACCCTATAGTTTATGCCCTGGGAACTGTGTTGGGCACTAACTGGTGCTTATTGATATCAGGTACATGCTATCATGGCATAATTTCTGAATGTAGTCTACAATGCACAGGTTCAAAGGCACTATGAATGCTAGAAGAGCTTTTACACTGATCAGTTGGCAATACTTGTTACAAAATACCAGGAGACTGATAGGTTCGACAAAAGAACCAGTGACACAGTTTTCTTTTGAAGACTGAGTTAACATGAGAGTAGCTTAAGATTTGAAAGCTGAGCATTTCAGACGAATCTCAGCTCCATTAAAATCAGTGGAGAAAGTCTGAAATAGGTCCAGTGGGACTAAGTAATCTGTAATTTAAAAATTTCTTAGTTTATTATTATTGATCAATAAATAGCAGAGGTACCTGTTTTCATGCTTCTGTATTTAAACCCATGCCAAAACCACATAGCTTTGCCCTTTCATCACTCTCCATTCCCTGAAACCCTTATCAAATAAACAGCAGCTTGTTTTCCAGAAGAATCAGACTATATATGAAAGAAATTATCTAAAGATGTTTTTATGGTTCACCTATCAGGTGTTTAAAAGCAGAAGATATTTTTTGCTATATATTGCAAAATTGCTCTACTCTCTATGTGCACTTATATATAAAGAACTGTGGTGGTCACTAGTGGATAATAAGCAATCCTATACAGAAATCCCAACAGTATGCCTGGATGTGTGTTTCATGGATTAGCTATTTCAGGTTTTATCCGTAGTATATTCACCAACATTTTTCTTAAGGAAAAGGACAAAATTTCCTGTGTTGCTAAGGTTACTACTGTTTCCTGGATAATATCAGCAGTGAAGATACTGGCTGTCACTTTGAGACAGAAGTTAGGGTTTCATCACTTTGTTAGACCTGGCTCTTATTCCTTGTTTTGACATTTTTGAATAAAGCCCTTCAATGAAACAAATTTTCTGTGTTGAAGCACCAGTAGATTTTACCTGTTTACTGTTAGAGGATATTTTAAAACAAAACAGGGTGAAAGCCCTCTCAATTTGTAGACACGATACCTATGACAAAATTGGATAATAGTGAAAAACATAAGCAAAGGAGAGCAAGAAAACCTTTCTCGAAAGCTTTTTCTATATATATATCTCACAAAACCTTATACAATGCTGTAAGTTAGTGCTCATGGGAGTCTAGATATATCAATAAAATGCATTCACCTTTCATGATCTCCCAGGAACACACTTTTCATTTATTAAAAATTATTTCACTAGAAGAATGAGTCAGTTGTTTTACTGTGCCCAAGATTCAATAAAAAACTAATGAACAAACAGTTCAAAGCCCCAGTTAAGACAAAACATGCTCCAGAAAACTTTTGTGACAACTAAAATCATAGAATGGCTTGGCTTGGAAGGGATCTTTATGACCATCTAGTTCCAACCTAGAACAGGGTTGCAAAAATTTAGAAAGGTTGCATCTAGTTTCAGCAAAATTTAGTTAAACCAGCTGTAGTAGCTTCTGAAAATGTCAGGAAAACTTTACTAGCATTCTGTCTTAGGAAACTGATTAATATCAAGATTTTTAAAAATCCAGGGTAATCAGTCTCTAATGAAAAGCAGTTATCTAGAAATGGCATGCTTTCCATGGTTTGAAGTCTGAGGCATTATACTGATACCTCTATCCATATTTATGCTTCTGATAAATAGAATTTATCTTCAGAGAAACGCCAGCCATAGCAATTCTCATTCTCGTTACCCAGATGTACTTAAACTCAAAAGATCAAGAAATTAAATTATTTTTCTTTTCATTTAAGTGATTGACTTTAAAATAATTACTTGATTTGAGCTATAGAATGTAAATTAATTTATTTTTCTAGGGTCACAGGGCAAATTTGTGTTAGAATTTAAAACAGTTGCCAAGCATTCTGGTTCTTAGCCCTCTGGTCCTAAACACAATCAATACTAAACTGTTTCCCAAGAAGCCTGAAGTTTAATGAACTTTCCCATTTATGGGATATAAAATAAATTAGTTTTTCCTTTTGGACTGCCAGTTCAGCCAGAGAACTGCATTTTTTAACATAACTATAAGAGGTTTGTAAGTCACCATACTATTTTTTTATTATTTTAGCATTCAAGTTTCTCTTACTGAAGAACATAGACAAATTAAGTTTACATATGTCTCAAAGGAGGAGCTCAAGAAAAATAGTAAATAGCTTCTTAATTTAATGGCTAAACACTGTATTTATTATATATACTTGAATTCTCATCTATCATACCAATGTACCCATGAGAAGAAAGGCCATGAGGATGGTAAAGGACCTGGAGGGCAAAGCCGTATGGGGAGTGGCTGAGGTCACTTGGTTTTGTTCAGCCTGGAGAAGAGGAGACTGAGGGGAGACCTCACTGCTGTCACAGCTTCCTTGTGAGGGGAAGAGGAGGGGCAGGCACTGATCTCTGTGGTGTCCACTCACTCTGTGGTGACCAGTGACAGGACTTGAGGGAGCAGCATGAAGCTGAGTCAGGGGAGGTTTCGGCTGCATACCAAGAAAAGGCTCTTCACCAAGAGATGTTGGGGCACTGGAAGAGGTTCCCCAGGGAAGTGGTCACAGCACCAAGCCTGAGTTCACCAAGTGTTTGGACAATGCTCTCAGGCACATGGTGGGCTAATTGGAGTATCCTGTGCAGGGCCAGGAGTTGGACTTGATGTTCCTCTTGGAACATCCTCTTCCAGCTCAGAATACAGGCATGATGTGAGGCATGTTAGATGACTAACCCTATGCCCTCACTCTATATATTTTATTAGCATACCAAGCCCTAAAATTTACTTTTTAACCTTTCTAGTTGCAAAATTAGAAGATGGGAATGAATACAAGCTCAGAGATAAAACAAAAGTAGGTAAAATACCTTTTTTACCTTCTACCACAACCTCTGCTTTACCATGAAGTCGAAATTATAGATGGCAGCCAGTACTGTTCAGTAGAGAGATGACTGTTTAGCTAAAGTGTCCTCTGTTTCTCTATTTTTTATGCAGCAGCCAAGAGCTGAAATAATTATAGGTTGCAGATCTAAGCAAAGAAAGACAATAAGCCAATCTGGTATTTCTCTCCCCCCTTTCCCTCTTTCTTTTTTTTTTCATGTTTCATCCACTAATAAGCCAAGGATAAGGAAAAAAAAAGTCACAAATTCAACTTATTGGAAACACTAAGATATCAGCAACAGAGATTAAGATGAAAAACTCTTTTTATTGTTTCTTAGTACATAAAACCAAAATGTAGGCTTTAGATTGAAGGAAAAGATGTGTTTGTCAGATAACTTGATTTGCAATAAATTGTCAAGTTTCACAGAGCTATTTCTTGATATACTACTTTTCTCACTTTTTAAATATAGGAACAGTAGGGATATTTTGTTTATTGTTTCTTCTGCACTGCTCCCCTGAAAGTTATTCGGAGCTATGATCGTGCAACGTTGTCCTCAGGCTATATCAAGTGTCTTTGCATGAGCTGGACAAGTGTATACCCCAACCTGTTCTATTTGTTAGGTTCAGTGCACCATTTAGATGTTTTTGCTGACTGAACATGAAGTATTCAGTGTTCAGTCAACAAAAAAGATTTGTATACCTTTACACCTCTTCAGTGTGAGTCTGAGTCCTTCCAAGTTAAGATCATACTTAAATACTGTCCCAACCTGAGCCTAAATTCCCTTTACAATTGCATTATTTTTCCTGTGTACATCACATGATATCAACCAACATAACCACAATGAGGAATCATCTGAAATTTAAGTGCCCTGAAAATGATGCCTTCAAAGCACACTCAAACAACATTAGCTCATAGCACAGTGTTCCACATATGAGGTGCTAAATACATAGTGTTAATTTTGAAAATGCCTGTTTGACAGCTGCCAATATAAAAAGTTGCAATGCAGCCTGCAGGTTTCCTAGCTCTCATTTTGGTATCAATCACAGCAATAAGAGAAAGAGGATAGAGGTACGATTCAAAGTCATTCAGTCATGCTCTGTGATTAGTAGGCTGAAATACATCTGATTTGTCTCTCTCCTGCCATATAATGAATAGAACTAAGCAGGATTTTTCTGATTAAACTGAGCTTTTGTCACAAAACACTCATTTGCCAAACAGAAGCATTTTGCAAAAACAGATTGGTTTTGATGAATTACTGAGTAAATGCAGGAAGGCTGCAACCAACAAACTGCCTGATTTTCTGTCTGCTCACCTTTGGGGTTGCCAGAATCCAAGGACATTAAGGAAAAGCAAACACTTCAAGCATATGTCTTTGAAAACAAATTGGTTTTGGTACTTGAAAAGACATGGATTAAGAAAAACCAAAAACATATTCCTAAATGTAAAACAACAAGTGGAACATAAGACAAAACAGGAACATCACATGGGATGATTATCAGTTTTGTATGCAATTAGAATTACTTCACATTGAATTTAGACCACTCAGGAATGTGATAGAAATACCAAGTCAGTATTTTGTGGTAAACTCCTTTGAAACCTCTCTGATGATTAACCAAGTTTCCTTTTATGAGACCAGACAGTGTCAAATTCACATGCAGTGCTCATTTAAGAAACTTGCACATATAAAATATTCCAGCTCCTCTCACGTGTGCCATTGCTCCAAATAGCCCTGCAGGGTTCTAGGTACACAAGATTACACGTATACAGGACCTGAATGTTTTATCCAAGGAACATCTGTTCCAGCACAAGCCAAGATACCACTGTCATAATGTAAAAATTTTCATTCTGCATTGATACTATTTGTCATAGGAAACTTTGAGGAAAAACCTAGATAATAATTAATTATTCATTTTGACTTTGCTTCATGTGAGAGAGCTGTCCAGACTGTAGCAAGAAATGACAGCAGATATTTGCTTCTACTAATTTACATGTCACTAGGAACTACTCAGAGTATAATAATCTTCCAATCCATCATGTATTTGCTGGGAAATACACTTTAAATTTTTCATGCCTCATGATCACAAGTAGAAAGTTGTTTGCTGAGAAGACACCATGGTTTGTATCTACCTAGTGGCAGTTGAGTGCCCCAGCAATCAGACAGTGACTTGCCTTGCATGGCAAATCCACGCACTCGCACCTTGCATTATCTTCTATCCACAGTGAGGAGTCAAAAAGGAAACACAGAAGCAGGCCCAGCTGCTATATCAAAAAAAGCTGTAGAAAAGCTCAGCTCTAATTTGATCAGTCACAATCTAAAATTACAGCTCCAAGGATAGAGTTTGTCTTTGACAGCGTGGCTTCCGCTGACACAGCTTAGACATGGCCAAAGTTAAAACCAGATGAGCAAAAATAGAAAATGATCAGTCTGTCCAAGCCAGTTCAAGTGAGAAATAGATCTAAATACTCAAAAGATGAGAAAGGCAATTAACTTATGCAAAGCTCTTCCTTTCACTGTTAGATTTTCTGTTATTCTATGTTTTTTATTTACCAAATTATCTAAAATGTATCAAATGATAAATTCACCATTTCCCAAAACATATCATATAAACTGATATCCTAGTTAACAGACCATTTCCTTTTTATTTTACTTCTTCTTTTCCTATCTATTACTCCTTTTGTTGCAGTGAAAACATCCTTATTAAAGTATGTATCCTAAAATGTGGTACATCTACTTAGCATCCTCTACTGCTCACCTGTCTATAATTTCACCTTTAATTATATTTCTTCACACCTCTTACTGCTTTTATAGCTTACTTATGAAATAGCTTAACTTTTCCACAGCAATTCTGAACTTGTATTCATAAAGCCATTTTAGAGAGAAACTTGCAACTCTATTTTTTTCACAGAAGTATTCAAGAGAACTATCATCTTCTGTGCATAATTCACATAAAGGTTTAATGCTAGCTTACACTGCTTCTGATTATTTTTCATAGAATCTTTCCCTCTGAGTGAATATTGATATTATCTCCCCAAGTTTTTTTCTTTTGCCTTTATTATAGCAAATAGTAGGGAAAAGTAGAATGGTAAAGCACATTTTCTTACCTGCAGTGAATCTTCATACTGGTTGCAAAGTCCACACATTGTGCTGCTGTGCTGGGTTTGGCCAGAATTAACCCAGGAGAAAGAAAGACATCTCCCTGTGGAAAAGTCATTGACAAATAGTCACTTTGTAGATCACTTTGTAATGGAAAGTCATATTAATTATGGTCTTGTAACAAAAAAAAGAGATGTGTTATGATTAAATATGTTGTAGTTTACGTAACAGTTTCAAAATGTCAAACAGTTGCCAGCTACTGCAGGAACCCAGTGAATGATTTTCACAAATAATTGGTGGAATTTCATTGCATCTTAACACTAACTGACTGTCATACCCTAAGGCCACCCATTGAGCTGTTAGCAGGGCACATGAAAAACTGTCTAAAATCCTGGTAAGTAACATGAGTATTCAGGGAGAAACAATTTTAATTCTTACTAAGCCCTGAGTCACTTATGAGTCCGTACTACAGGTAGGCATTTAATATTTAACAATAAATTTAACCACTCTCCTTAAAAGAATTTTCTTTATGTGTCCCAGGAGCTACTTGCATAAGGGCCACCTGATATTTCAGATGAAATGTCTATAGATCTGGAAATGGGACAGTTATAGGTGTGATTCCTGTGACCTAACCAGCCACAGAGCCTTCACAGGTAGTTTTTTCATCAAAATTTATTCTGAGATGTACTTTTAAGCTGACATTAGATAGATTAGATAGACTAGATACTAGGGAAAATATCTTCACTGACAGGGTGGTCAAAACATTGGAACAGTTTGCCCAGGAAGTGATTTACCATCTCTGGAGGTATTTAAAAGATGCTGTGTATCTTTGGTATCTACATATCTAGGGACATAGTTTAGTGGTGAAGTTGGTAGTGCTGTTAGGCTAATGATTGGACTCAATGATTTTAAGGGTCTTTTTTAACTTTAGTGATTCTAAGCTATTATGATCTATTTTTAACATCAGTGATAATTGTGTAGCATACTGACAAGACTCCACATCCGCTGCAAAGCTTTTCTGAAACTTTCCAGGTGCAAGAACAAGTCTGCAAGAGCATAAAAGCAGCCTGGAGGGCAAAACATTCAGAGTCCATTTATAACTGTTTCAGGCAGAACACGTATGCACTTGTGGGTCAAATCCCTGGAACAGAGGTGTTCCAAGTCAAGGTAGTAGGTTTCTGATTGCACCCACATTTCTGTTAACGTTTTCCATTAAGACCCCGACTGAGGGGATCTGGGTTGGGAAAAATAATTGCAATGACAATATTTTCTTACTATGGCTACTCAGGTGAGACTTTGCAGTTACACTAAAATTATATTCAACCTTTGTTTCTTGCCCAAAATGCTTATTACACTGTATTCAACAGCCTTCTCTAACTGCCTCTGCAAAGTGGAAGAGTGTTAGAGAGGCCTTGTAAAGTTTGGGCCTTTTTACTTGCAGCTTTTTTTTTTTTTTTTTTGTTTTTNCTTTTTACTTGCAGCTTTTTTTTTTTTTTTTCACTTAGTTTTGAAAAAAAATTAGTAAAACTTAATTTCAAATTCCCCTCTGCCAACAAATAAATGAGTACTACTTAAAGAACTTTTTACATGTGAACATGTATGAGACTACTATTTTTGACACTTTGTGCTCTTGTAATTGACTCCTATGAAATGGCAAGACATGGGCAGGTGATAAAATATTGCTGTTTTCTATTCCTAAGAAATCTGGATGATTATAAAGCAGTTGTGGATCCTCTCATTATTTTGCTTTTCTGCTTTTTAGATTTATCACTCATTACTTTGCAAATATCCAGTCCCTCACATCAGGTTCTGTCACAGTAAATATTCCATTTCAGTTTCCTACTAAGTGGAATTGCTGTGGCTGACAATGTTTCACTAGTGAAATGCAGTAATTAAATGAGTGGTTGTCCTCTTCTATAGCCTTTTTCAGACACTGATTTTTGTTTTATTTCAGTCTGTTGGTCTGCAAATAATAGGAGCTACTGCTTATGTGTAACTTATTTTACTTCATAATAGCCAAATACTTTCTGGTATTTCTTAAAAGGTCAGGTATGCAATATCAGGCACAGAAACTGATGGGTCATACAAGGGGCACCTCATTAGGGTAGCAAATGTTCTCATAAGCATTGAAAAAATTACTGTATTTTGGTAAGATTGTTCCAGAAAATCACAATAGTAAACTAAAACATAGATTTGTTTCAGCCAGCTCCGATTCAAGAGAAAATTTTGTGAATTTCTTGTGTGTACTGATAAAAAAGAAGCTTGATCTTTTCATAAGGAATCCATAGCTGATGGCATACTGGATTAACTCTTTTCTTAATGTAACAGCTTCTATTCCAGCCTATATTTGAATATGAAACATCCAGAGTTAAAGCTAAAAACCTGGTGCTCTAGATAAAAATTATAATGAGATCCTAGCCTTATGTATTAAGCAAATAAGGGAAGGTATGATGAACTCTCAGCAGAGGATACATACACATGGAAGTTCTCTAACAATGAGGCAGATTAATGCAATTTCCCAGCCCACTGAAATGGAATATTACATTTAATATCTGCATGAAGCAGCACATGTAATAATGATATTAAACACTGTTGACTTCATAGTTAACAGTTGTGAAAACACTTTTATTTGATATTGAAGCTTATATTGGATAGTGATAGTAATACACATTCAGGTTTCACCACAATGGTTATCAAATGGCAAACGATCAGGGAAACATAAACCGTTGATTTACATGTCATAACTGCTATTATTTATTTTATTTATAGGGTTTAAATAATATTTTGAGGGATTTTTAGGAAGTTGCGGAGGGGTGGGTCTCCTTAAATGTTAGGGTACATACAATTCTTAGGGTGCAGAACTGAAGAATAAGTGTCAAATTCATGGAGCTAAGAAGTGATTTAAAAGGCCAAAAGACAATCTACAAAAAAGAAGAGCATGACTAAGAAAAGTTCAGGAGGTCCAAATACCTATCTAATGTCACCTTCATATATTTCCAAAAGTTATTTAGGTCTAAAATCCACATTCTTATTTCCTAAGTTGACTGGTATGAAATATTAGTGCTTTAGTATCACTAGAAATGACTGAGAATATTTATAATAAAAATAACAAAACATTTGAATTGTCTTGTGTCAAGAAAGAACATCACTAAGAGAGACTCCAGGTAAATTAAAGACACATATGTGTGTCTTTAAAAAGAGCCTGTATTATCTCACATACACTTCATGACCCACAAAATGAGTAATACTACCTCTAATCTTTCTGAATGGAAAGTCAACCTTGAAATAGGACTTGAAATCAGCAGTACTTTTTCCTGCATGTATAAAAGACAGTAGGAAGTCATGTTCAGAGATACTGCAATGAATCAAAAAAAACCCAAAACATTTCTGCAAGATGCTGTCACATAACTACTGTTTTCACAAAGGAAAGCTGGAAATCTTTAGATTTATACAAAGTAAGACCGTTGTCACAGACTGTTATAAAGTTGTAGGTGCTTTCAGCTTTTCAGGGATTGGAAGAATATGTAAGGACAGCTAAGTGTCCACAAAATGGTAAAAAGTAGGTATCAAAGAATTCATTATAAATACAAAAATGAAGGATGAAAATGACACCAGTGGTTTTCTTCTAGACAAAGACTATCTATTATAACATAATCTACATCTCTTTTTCAGGAAATATAGATATGGTCCCAAGAATGTGTCCACTGCACTTGGTCTAAGTTGCTGGGTAGATTTTGAGAAAGAGAATTTGGACACACAGTGCATCCCTCATTAGTTGCATGATTTTTGGATATTCTAAGCTAAAGATATTTTACAAGGGATCAAAAATGGTACATTTAATCTGTTTTTAATTTTTTTAATGTTTTAATTTGCTATATATTTCAGAGAAGTCTATTTCACATAGAATTAAACCCAAAGAACCTTTACCTTGGAGAATTGTTAATAAATTTAAAAGCTACTCATAACATTCTTGTGCACTATTATGCCAGAAAGAAAACTTCTTATAATTTAAAATAAGGGGAGGAAGCCTATTAAAATCCATCTTCCTAAAATTTCTAATAATTATGAATTTTTGAGCAATGGATGAAAGCTTTGACCATTGCTCCTTGGTTTGCCATTGAAAATTTTTAGAAGAGTGCTCTGTTTCTAAACTATTAGGAATAGTAAAAATGACAGTGAGTAAGCATTTAAAGATACACAGTCCTTCTGACAAGTACAAATATTTGACCTTTCTGTAATATACAGAAAATGCTGTAATCGAAATATTGGAATCTGTATCTCAGATAAACTACTGAGGTACAGGTTAGCAATAAAATATTTAATCAAATTGCTCTTATAAATTGAAGGCTGTTTGACTACAACATTTTTCAAAATGTGACATTGTCATGAACAGTAGGTGCTTGCAAGTCTCACACCACAAAATAACATACACTGATGTAGTCATCAGTACATGCTAAAATGATTTACAATTGCTTATGTGAGCAATTTTTTTCCCCATTCTCATATTTTTATGAACACAAAAATAATGTTGATACTTAATGTTGTTTCTATAAGTGTATGGGTGGAAAGTAAAATTTTAGATATACAGAACCTCTGAAAATGTAGCAAATGAACTTTGTAGGGTAAATCATGGCTACCAGCAGTTCAGTGGAGTAATTGCAATCTGTGAAAATCTTAATTGCCAGATCTTCTGTGACAGGGCTTAGAAAAAAAGACTTATCTCCACTGTGCTTCTGCTCTACAGCACTACATCCTCTGTTTTTGTAGATACATACAATATGTGTTTCATATTTTCAGACTGACTTGCACTTCAATTGGGTTCTTGCCTTTGAGTTGTTATTGCTATGAGTTAACTGTATCTGTCATAGACTGATACTTTAAAAGGTTTTTGTCAACAAAATTTTATTCAGTCCTCAGAACACCTAAACTCCCATGGAGGTCTCTTTCTGTACAACTGCATAAGAAATAAGTCTGTTCTAAAATTTGAACCAAACCTCTGCAAGGCATTATTATTTCAAGCAATCATTTGGATCCAAACACCAAAACAACACAGCAATGATAAATGCATTAATTTATAAACATTCAGTGCTCCTATACAAGATGAATTGTTACTCCCTCCTCTACTCTAATGAATTACATTTATTATGTGTTTTCAGTTTAAGAAATGTACTTTCTTTCTGTCACACTAGGCCTTTGATGCCTATGACTAAGCCATAGCAATGCACGAATTTGTTTTTTCTAGGTTTGCTCATTATAACTCTCCTGAAACTGCTGATCCCAGAAAAAAATCCATTGATTCATTGTACCATGGAAGGAAAGCATCATATCAGAATACATTTTCAAATGAACAAATTGATGTCTGAATGTGATGAAGGAGTTTAATACAACATTCTACCATTTTAAGCAGTACTAGTGAGAACCAAAAGAAGTGTACAAAATGCATCCAGAAAGGCTATACCATAGGTGCCAAATTCCTCCACAGCTTTTAACAACATGCGGCAAAAACATCTAAATTTAGTACTGGGTAAACTGTGGAAGTGAGGAAAATCGTGATGCAAAATATCAAGTTATAAGTCTGGGATTATTTTCTAGATTTTTTAATAATAGAAAAAGTGTTTTAAACCAATTTGGACCTCTCAGTCATGTGCTATGGAAAAGTGGAACTATTGTAAGGTGAGGATCAATGCAAGTGGTTGCAGTATAAAAGAGGGATTGAAAGAGCTGCCTGATATGGTCTCAAAGATTTCAAGTGGTAATTCTTTTTTGCTGTTTGTATCCAGATAACCACATGGATTTGCTGGGATATTAAGATTTTTCTCAGCTGTGCTGTTTTTTCTCTAAGAATGGCGGTTCAACTAACAGTTTAAAATGGTATGTAAAGAGTTAGAAAGATGTAATCATTCTAATCCAGAAAAGAAGCACAATAACTAGAGATTCCCAAAGGGATTGGCAATAGTGACTTCTCTCCTGAGATTTTCTCCCTCTGTCTCCTTCCTTTCTTTAGTCCTTTGATGATTTACATGCTAGCAAAAATTCCCAGCAAAATGAAATCGTTTGAAGAACCAGTTTAGCAGCAACCTCTATCCTCCACTCAGGTAGGGAAAAGATAATCAAGTTAGAGTGACAGGTTTTGATCATGGTATTAAAATTGAACTTCGCCTTGAAAGATGTCCAGGACTTTCGTAATCCTCTACACGAAGAAACTTTTTCTCTTCTTTGCATGTCTACTGAAATAAACATGGTTTTACATTCTTGGCAGAGGAGCAAGCACACAAGAGAGCATGAGGAGAGATGCTGGAGCTGCATAAGGCTCCCTGTGTGACAACAGCACAACCCAGCAAAGGCAGCAGGTGACAGCAGCAGGCACCTCTCCTCTGAGAGCTCCTAGGGCACTGCCCTGACTTTCTATTAAGAGAGAGGTGTGCTGTTCACTGGGAGCTCCAGTCAGAGACCTCACTGAGGGATTGATTACCAGACCCCACTGGTGTTGCCCACTGCTCTGCTCTCAGGTGGGCCCTGGTGGTACAGCCAGTCTGAGATTCTATGAAGGTGAAATGTTCATCTCAAAGGGAGTATGTAAATAATAAAATGAACAGGTCTTCAATCTGGAAAGATTTTCTATTTTGCATTTATGGAGGCTCTAGTATCATCCTAGATCCTATAAATTACAATTTACTTCTGGCAATAAATTCAGGTATTGAATTTCAAGATGCTTACAGCATCTTAACTACCATAATATTTTAGTACAAATTATATTGGCATACTACAGTATACACTCTCATCAATAATACCCTTGGTACATGTTGTAGCATAAACTAATTTTAAACAATCTTCCTCTCATAACTTTATTAATATCTCCTTGTTCTTTTATCATTTTTGAATACTTTTTAAAGTAGGTTTTAAGTAATGGTGCCTAGTATAAATTAATTTCTTTTAAAAATAATTTCTTTTTTGCTTAAGAGCTGCTAAAACAGGATACTCACATACACTTTGCTAAAAGACAATTATTCCTTCACAAAATTATTTTTCAAATTTTCCTTAAAAAACAACAACAAAAATCCACAAAAAAAACCCACAAAAAACCCAACAAAAATACCAAACCAAAGAACTGGGCTTTGTTCTCCAGCAGCATATCAAATTACTCTATGTTTCTCAAAATTTTGAAAATGCAGTTATGTATGAACATGCAGGCTACACAGAGCTCTAATATTGACTAATTCTCTCATATGCAGATTGAAAGTCTTCCACAACTAAAGAAGTCCAAAAACAGATAAACAGAAAAATCATGGCTGGGCAACAGCAAATTAATCAGCAGATATCATTCTGTCTGTTCAGTAAATACAATACTCACCTAAAGCCATTAACACTGAAAACTGTTATGGCTTTTCTCCCCTGGTGTCTCAACTTTTAAGTTAACACATTTTGGCTCTAAAAACCTCCCAGCAGTTCAGTGCATCAGTCCTCCTTGCTTCATGTGGTGTACTGGTTTTTAATACAGAGACAACAGTCAGGGCATCAATGTTTAAATATTTAGCTTCTGTCTATAATCAGTAGGTGTAAGGTTTGAATCATGTGCTGCACTTCAGATGAAAAAAATCTAACCCCTTAATGAGACTACAGTCATTATTTAATGAGTTTGTCATGGGGCTATATGGGGTGTCCCGAATTTGACACAAGCTAGAAGCAAACAATTCCTTCTGCAAGTGCTACTGACACATTGTCCCACACTTGGTGTAGGCAAATGCAGCAGAAGCAAGGCGTGAGGGACTCGCTGTGCCAGTTTCACAACAAGGCAATTCCCCCCACATCTCTTCCATCCACTCTCCCATATCCTGGCACTATGCTACAATTCAGGATTCAGGATGTAGTCCAGTCTTTAAAATATCCATGGTACAAAACTTTTGTTACAAAACAGACAAACCGTATTCAGCCTAAGCACAACATTTGTTTGATGCAAATATACATAAAATACCCATTTAGTTTTATGCCTTCCTATTAAAATAGAAACACAGTAAGAATATAAATGTGGATTTAAGCAGAGAAAAGATTTCCTAGAGTATTTTTTCTTTGAGATACACAACTAAATAACATTTTTTTTCTTTGCATTCCTCATTCATTCTAGTTGTCACTCTGGATATTTGTATCTTTTGAAAAAGGAACTTCACTTTCATCTCTTTATGAAGCAAGAACTAAAATACAGTAGCTACCAGAGCTTCGCTTACTGTCTTGACTCAATATCTACCTCAGAAGGCTTCTATGTTAATAGTGTAGCAAGAGGGTGAAAGTGGTAAAAACAAAAAGACTTCAGCAAACAGACACTGATTTTCTCAGATTTTTAGAAAATCTGCTGCTCGGAAGACACAAAAGTTTTTAGCCTCCAGAATTCTGAAGGAGATGACACAAACCCACATTAACCATCTCTGAATTCCAGTCTGCAAGACTGAGGTTACAAGTTCAGGATTGTTGTCTTCAGTTCCCCCCACTGGCACAGAAAGTGCTAGAAAGTAAATAGCTGATTAATTATGTATCAGGAAAGCCCCAAGTTGGGCGAATCAAGGAACACACACACATTAATCAGCTTTACAAATTACTGCAGTGATTTATGCAGTGATGGGTCTAAACAATACTGAAATGATTAGAAGAAAATATTTAGTATTTTCACTGTCATCAGGCAATACTCACTAGAGACACCCACATCAGAAACTCCCACTGAGGCTGCTCTTGCCAAATCTTTCTTTCTCTTTATGCAAGCACTTCAGGTAAGCACAAACTCCTTGGGAGGTACTGAGCAATACAGAAACAATCTTTTTCTCTTTGTTTTATCTGTAAATTTCAATAGAATTTCCACTCTCAACACAAGTCTTTTAGTTTCAGGATCATATCAATGGATACATATGGACAACCTACAAACCACCTAGTCTGAAAAATGCATTGACAGCATCTTTGAGATTATTCAAGTGTTTAGGTTACACAAATACAAGTACACATGAAGATTCTGCAAGTATCTCCTCAAACATACTGCATCACATTATATATAGATATATAATCTCTAGTAAGCAAACAAATCATAGACAGAGCCTTAGATATGTTAATAAGTATCAGAAGAATTACTCTACCTTATCTTATTTTACAGTTTTGTATCAGTTATGTTTTTCCAGAATTTTAGCCATTTTCCTCCCCACAATCTGTAGAGGGCATTTTTCACTCGGTGTGTAAGAACAAAACCCTGTATCTGTGATTGAGGCTACTTCAAGATTTCTCTGTCTCATCTTAGGCACTGATTTTTATTATTTTATGATCATATTTAGTAGTAAGCACCTTTATGCAAGACTTTTTTTTTTAAGTTTGAATATTGTTTTTGATATGTATATTTATGACTTTCATTCCCATTTGACAGACAAGAGGTGTTATATAAGACACTGTATATTGTCCAAAATAACCATTAGTCAGTGCTACAACACTAATATGAGTCCTTCCTCATATAAGCTCACAATATAAGGAATTAAAAGTTCCCCTCTAAGACAGACACCACCTGTGTAAGATATACCATATTAACAGTGGGTTGTATGAGCATTGATAGTAGCAAAATGATAACAATTCTTTCACAGTATAAGCCATAAAGGAAAAGCAGCATTCTTCCACAGTCTGAAGACATTTCTTTAGTAAACCATTTTCAGTTCCCTACAATATCCATTTTGACTGCACAGGAGCAGCAAAAGGTGCTGCCTGCACCGCGGAAAGACACAACTTTTTCAATGGACTGTTCCACTGAGTCCTTTCTGCCTTTGTTCAAAGTCTGCACAGAAATTCCAAGCCTAAATGACATTTCTATGTGCAGTATCCAGTTTCACAGCTTCACTCAATGGTCACGTTCAAATGGGCTGAATGTGAAATTTTAAACCATCTTGTGAAATTTTGGAAAATACTGAGGGCTCACCTTGTTAAAAATTGCATCTATGTAAAGCTTCCCCTGCTAAGATGCAAAGCAAAATTGAAATTTTAAACCCCCTTTCCCGAGTGAAGCCTACTTCCAGAAGGAACAGAAAACCAATTAGGCAACCATTTGTCTTTAAAAGGTGTTTTGTGAACAGCCTTCTGTTTCTCAGACATTCTGAGCAACAACAAGGGAAGGAAAGACCATGTTTTCAGTAAATACTGCAACCTGTATGCAAATGCCCCAAATAAAAATAAATGGATTTATGTGAAACAAGACCAGCAGAATGTTGTAACATTCCATGAGGTAGTTGGGGCTTTTTTCTCACTTTATGTCAGACACTTTTAAACAACTTTGTTGTTGTTGTTGTTGTTATTGTTGTTTGGTTTGGTTGGTTGGTTTCGGTTTTTTTTGTTGTTGTTGGATTTTTTTTTTTTTAAATTAAGCGATGGGGGAAGTTTCCCTGTGGGTTTGGGAAATTTGGGGAATTCAGAATATACACAAGGATATAATGTCTGTTTATCTGAAACACATTCTACCAGGAAAAAGGTGCAGCCAGGCCCAGGGAAGATCAGCAGGTGCACTTAGGGTGGCTGGGCTTCCAGCAGCTTTTCCAAGACTGCAGTTTCCAGGTGCCATTTTTGCTGGAAGGGAAGTGTGGGAGGCCCCTGGCAGCTGCAGCTCTATGACCCCATGGCTCCTCCTGGCTCCTGGCACATCCCTCACTAGAACCAGGGTCACTCAGCGGCCCTGCCCCGGGTCTCCCTCTGCACATTCCCAGCTCTCCCATTCCACAGAGCCATTCTGACCCGGCGCAGGGCAACAAGAGCAGCCAGAGCTGCTGCATTCAAGGAGTGAGCCCCAACAAAGAACCTTTTCTGGGGCTTTTTTCTGAGGGCTTTTGTGCCCTCATAGTCCACAAGTCTCACTCCTCTGAGCCCTTGGCTCCCACTGTGTGCTTCATTCCATCCTCCTGGATGGCATCACCTCTCTTACCGCCTCTGGTACCGCAAAGGTTGGCAATTCATGGCTCCTGCTGTGTCTTGCAGAGTGCATTCCCCTGGCTGGCACCACCTTTGTTGTGCTGCAAAGGTTTGCAATTCATGGCCTCTTGTCTTCGGCTCCCACCCAGAGCTCGATCTGCATCTTGCAAACTGAGATACCCACAGCAGAGGTATTCCTCAGCACTGGACTCCTCTCTAATTTAATTTTTTTAATTAATGGGTGTAACAGTCTATAGGAACTTCAGTGGAAGGGATGATGCACATAATATAGTCAACTTTACTATCAAGTTTTCACTATTTCTGCTTTGAAGCACTGCTGACTTTTGGACTAAGCTTTTCTTTGACCAAGCTGATCTGTAAAGGGACTTTGCTGAAGGACGTCACTTGCTAAATAAGAGTAATAAACTGTCTCTTTCATAGTAAATAAATGCTAGAAAACAAAGAAGAAGGCTAAATGATATTCATCCCTATCTTTCTGTGAAATAACAGATAGAGCATGAGATCCCCAGATTTGGCTCACTCCGCTTTACATTTTTCCTTCCAAGTGCATGGAAAATCACTCTATGAAAGCCAGTGTCCATAGAGGAGACAGAGGACTCCTGCAACTTTATTTGAATGAATAGAGTGCACTGGGGTATACACCCACGGAGCTTTCCCTCTCAAGATTTCTCAGCCTCCTTTTATAAATTCCCAGCCAGTTTTTGTCCTCTTCCTTACTCTTTGCCTGAGGAACTAGGAAG
This sequence comes from Aegithalos caudatus, assembly GCA_013389925.1. Classification (NCBI taxonomy): domain Eukaryota; kingdom Metazoa; phylum Chordata; class Aves; order Passeriformes; family Aegithalidae; genus Aegithalos; species Aegithalos caudatus. The sequence continues at coordinate 40,344 of WEIU01013135.1, read as the reverse complement.
GTACAGCCTTCCTGAACCACCTACCACGTATTCCCTCTGAAACAGGTAATTTTCCCCCAAAGTTCAGAAAAAGGCTGAAGTTCCTCAGGCTTGCGAGGACCCACTGGTCTACTTCAGGAGTCAGCTATCTGGGCTCTGTAACAAACTTGCTGCTTGAAATTACCCCAAAGTTCAAAAACTTCCACTTGGCTATTTCAGGAGTCAGGCTATTGGGCTCTGTAACAAACCTGCTGCTTGAAGCTGGTAGAGACATTTAAGACCCATTTCAAGGATCTTAACACCCATAGCTTCACCTGTGAAATAGTTTGTAAAGACATTAACACCCATCTTTCCTATCACAAGTAATACTTTCACAAAGATATTCCAGGACACTTAGCAACATCAATAAACAAAGCTGTTTTCCAGACCTAGATTTCAGGAGCACAGGATCACAACAGATCTGCTTTCCAGGCAACACCATGCTGACAGCTCTTCTATAAACAGACATGCTCCACTGTTTTCAGAGTTGGATGATGGATGGCTTTATTACCAAAAAAATGTTTTCATCTAGTACTTCTTTTAGAGCCTTGGTCTCTAAATCAGGTCATTTTCTCAACAGCTGCTTAGTGCATGCGTGTTTGGGGATTGCCATATAGGAGGAAAAAAGCAGACCAGCCAAGAAATTATTGAAACTACATAAAGAGCAGCAACTGGTGGTAATGGCACGTGAAAGAACATTCTGAGAACACCAAGATGGTACAGGTGTGCACAGGATATTTATCATTATGAAACAGTTTATTCAGAAACATCAGATTACACATGCTGAAAGTTATGGAGTGCGTTCATATCAACAAAGCTGTTACTTTCTCTCCCTAGCAGTCTTCATTATCCCTTTTGTTTAGAAAAACTCTTTAGAATGTACAGGGTCTCTTGGTTTTCTGTTGTTGGTAGTACAATGGATTCTTGTTTCAACAGCAACCACTAAATGTTTTTACAGGTCAAGTAATGTTTGAGGTTCTTTTAAAACTAAAAGCTATTCACTTTCCTCTTCTCTTCCTACCTGAGATCAAATATGTTATAAAAAAAATTAAATTGAAATAAACTATTGGTTCTTCAAAATAAAATGGATGCTAATGTGTTTCAATTGACATGCTTGGTTGTTATTTTAATGTTGATCTACTTTAAAATTTGGGTTTGTTAAGAAAATGTATTTTGAGATTTAACATAAATCATTTCAGCGACCACGAATCAAGTATGCTCAGCTTCAGTGGAGGAACCTTTTGCTCTCTTAGCCACTAACTCAGCTCAAAGTTTAAAACTGAGCTCTGTATTCTTGTCAAATTTCTCTCACTGATAAAAAAGCTGCAGTTTAGCTGGCTATTTTTCTGAAGAAATCAAAGTATCATCAAGATAGCTCTTTTACAGATTGGTTGAACCTACAGAAGTAAAATTTCATCCCTGGCACCAAAAACACCAGATATTTGTCAAAATCAAAGATGTGAAAATTAAACTGAGACAGAAAGTTCTTGTTTTAAAATGATTTGGTTGTTAATCTCAGCATTTTTTAGTCCCTGAGCAGACAGTCTATGCTGATACAAAGTATTAATAAATTCACAAACTGAAATCTAACTTTTTTTTAAACAGAAGATATAACTTATTACAGATCCAAAATTATCATTAGCTGCTGTTTGCTAGAGCGCATATCTTCAGCCAGCATGAACAGAAATACCAAAATGTACCTGGCTGAACTGAAACAGATCCATGTGAGGCTTAATATCCCTGTCACTTTAGCTAAGTTAGGTAAGTTATACATTTGAAAATATAATACCTGTCCTTTGAAGCATGTACATTTGTTTGAATTTGTATCAGATAATGAATTAGAAAAACTATGTTTTTGCATACCCCCACACCTACACTGGAAATGTGAGCAGGGATATGGGATCAACACCTCTTACCAAGAATATAAGTCACCAGAGGGGAAGAAAAAGGTACCACTACTTAGTCTCCAAGTAATTGGATTTGGCTCTTTCTTTCCCAGGCTCTTTCTTTCCAAGGTACTTTCTTTCCCAGGCTTCTCAGTCAGGCTAGCTCATGTAAATTTAATGAGGTACACAGGAATATCAAATCTATTTTCTGCCAGTCAGTTAAGAAAAACATTTTAAGATAAGATGCTGTTTGGATCTTTACTGCTACAGCTTGTGTCATTGTTTTGGCTTTCTTTTTGTTATTGTAGTGCTTTGCTTTGTGTACTATGAATAGAACACAGTTCCATGCACATATTCCAGTAATACATCCACACACACACACATGTGGCATGAGTGTTTTACAGATACACTCATGTTTCACACAACTAGAACTTGGAAAAGTAACTCTAAGTAAACGCTAAGTAAACGTTAAGTAAATTTTCAGACAAGGTTTAAGAGTATTTCTCCCCCAGGTTTCTTCCAAGCCCCAGGTATGAAATAATTATGATCTCCAAAGCTGCTAATTGTGCTGTCCACAAACAAAGGATTAAGCTTTCTGGTGAGGAATAAGCAGCAGGAGCAGACAAAAAACTTCCTTTTCATAGAATTACCACTAATAATAATTATGTACACAGAAGGACTAGATGACTCAGAGGGTTTTAAATTAAAATTATGTTAAAAGGAGGACTCACTGTTTCTGTAATGATCAAACTCATTAATACCTCAAAACTCAAGAAGAATGTGAAAATATTTTTTCTTCCATTTCTTCCTAGACAAATGTCCATCTTTCAAAAATTAACTAAAGCTCCCAAAAAAGTATACAAAAAAACCAATTTTTTTCAAAACAAGTACTTAAATATTATGATTAAAAATTGCCATTTTTTCTTGTAGAAATAAATACGGTTTTATTTTCACAAAGCTCTTTCCAAAACAGTTCTTAACAACTGAAAATGAAAGAAACTGAAAAATCAGAAACAAAAATTTTAGATGTATATTCTAAGTATAATAGCTAAACATTTAAAGATCCATGAAAAAGAACAGCAGCTTTCAACAATGCTGTGAAAGCAGTTATGGGACATATAATTTAGTCCATTTCAGATGTATTCTGAAAAAAGAACATCTCAGTTATGCAAAATGTGGATGACAGCATCTGAAGAAACCAAATCAGTTATTCAGCAGAGTCCTAAATATACATGGAATGGCAGTGTAAAAGAAAATTCAGGAAAAATAGAGCTAAAATTTAATGAAATTTTACAGAAATAAAATCAGTTGTGAAAATTTTGAAACATTTTCCAAATGTCCTTTGCAATTAAACTTTTATCCTTTTTAAGGATACTGATTCTGTGTTTCTTATCTGATCACAGAAAATTGTTGCCTTCTGACTTAAAATAAGAACTGAATAGAGTAATATCCCTGCTTCAACATTAGACCCAGGTTCCTGAAAACTCAACTCTACTGATTCAAGGAAAAAAAAGTCAAAATAATCCAACACACGTAGCATGAAAAGCAACCCGTAAAACAGACTTACTGACAACTGAAACTCAGTTTGGAGATCCGTTTTCTAATCCTGGCCTCTGACTTGACTCAAGACATAACTTCCTTAGCTGAATTTTGCCTAAGAATCCTGTGGATATGGAATATGCTGCAACAGAAATGCCATGAGACAGACTATATGTTGTCCTAGAGATTCTGTATGTGGATGTAGATTCACACCAATATTTGAGTTACATTTCAGTACTTATTATACCATATAAGTCTGGAAAATGTTTGACATCACAAAGGTTGTTCAACAAACCATACCTGCCCTGGAGCTTAGCAATTTGCACACCGATACACTCATCTTTGTTATTTTAACAAAATAAATGTAAGGACTCTTATTGCCAAGACTTTTCAGAGTATCATTTGAGCTGCTCAGTGAGCTTGTTGAAGGCAGAACTCAGAGGCCCACCAATGGCAGGGGACCATCCAGGCAGAAATACAGATGATCTGGGTCAAACTATATTGAGTTACCAATTAATACAGCTTTTCTGGTCAGTGCAATTTTGTTTCACTAATTGCAGGGATTTTACAAAAGTCTCAAAGGGAATAAAGCTCCCAGTTACCATTAGAAATCAATACCAGCAGAAATACTATTAACAAGGAAGCTTAAAAAAAAAAAAAACCCAACACACAACTCAGTTAAGCTTCAAGGACTACAGTCTCTCATATATTAGTCTCATCACGCTGCACTGCTGAAGGCAGAGAGCTACCAGTGAAAGTTGCACCCTCTTACATTGCAGAAGAATGTGGCCTGTGAGATTAACATTCAGCATCCACCCAAACTTGTCTTAATCACTCCTTAATTTAGACGGCTTTTAACTTGGTTATCCCTTCACTGCATCTGCACTGGATGGAAATGAGGAGCGGGGAGTGGAGAATGCCTGACAAATCCATGCACATTCAGCAAGTCAATGAATATGTAATACAGCTTGCAATAATACCTAAGTAATTCTTCCATTATGAACTCAATCCAATTCTACTATTTGATTTCAGAAATGGATTTTGAACACAGGGCCTGTTTGACTAATCGTATCCTCATTTTCCTATTCTTTCCTATTTAAATGCTGAGTGACATAGTTCTGTTTGGGAAAGCAATGATTTCATTACACCAACAGAGGGAACTGCCATTCCAGCAAAGTGACAAGAACCAAATTGGTCTGAAAAAAATTATTCCTTCCTGGACTGAAGAGATCCACATGAGGAATTCAAGTAAAGTGTCACTCTCAAACAGTGACGACAGGATTACAAAAATCTAATTAGCTGTTTCATTAGCTGAATCCTATCTGTGGAGACAGCAAACAATGGGTTTTCGGAAGCTGTCCATCCATTTTTAATACAGGCACTGTCATGGAGAGGCTGGGTCTAATCTATTTTCTGCATGGCCTCTGGTTGCAGAGTGACTTCGGGAAGGTATTTCAACTGCTTTGCTAGAAATAGTAAAGATTTAAAGGTACTTGTCTAGAATCACACATTGCCTGCATTCTACTGAAACAGTCTTCATTTCCTACTTCCCTACATCATTTAATTGATTACAATTCTTTCTCTGTCTGTTTGGACTGCATCAAAAAATCTTCAGAGTTAAATACACATACTCAAATCTCCTAATAAATAAGTCTAATTAAGATTAATTGAACTGTTGGAGGTAAATTAAGATAACATCTACAGGAAACTACTAATTTTTGAATGACTAAGGTGGAGGAGGCACCTCTTCCTTCCCCTTATCAATTTCAATAATTTCATTTCCATCAAAAACTCCATTGACCCATTAATCAAATAATTATGATGGATGCAAGCACTGAATTTGCAGGCTGGAATAGCAGGGATATTTCACATTAATATAAATGAATATATTTCTATTTATATTCACATTCATAACCATATTAATATCCATTTCATGCCTATATTTATATCTTTACACTTATATAATTATTTTTATATATTTATGTACTTGTAGATTCATATAAATATTTTATAAATATTTATATTTATATATGCATAAGTAGTGCTCTCCCCACTTTGGACTGTGACTATTTACCTCTCTTATTCAAGGTTCCAGGGTACTCCAGAACTTGTTTCATCCAGTTCAATTTGTGGTTGCAGCAGCTTTTCAGATTAACATTTTAGGCTCAAGTATTTCAAGCCAACATCTCTTGCTCCATCAGTCAGTGTTGCTTTCTTTTCAAAGCACTTAAGTGGTGCCAATACCACCAGTAAAAGATAAGTCTGATATTCCAACTTAAGATTCTTGATCCACTTCCACCACAAGCAAACTAGCCTGCAAATCTCTCCTGTTTGAAAAGCAGGAAACAAAAAAACAATTGTCTTTATGTCTACAAGACAGAAGAAAACTAGAGTAATAATGCTACAATCTTAGTAATATCCACTTTTGTACTAGAGTAAGTGTAGTGGCTTCACTAGCCCTTCCACTTTAGAATTTAAAAGCATAACACCACAAGAGGAAGTATTTTCTCAACTGAATACCTCTGAACACAGTTTGACTATCAGTGGAGACCATCAATTCACTTTTTTCCCTTATATTTTTAAGCAATAAGAGAAACTCAGGTACAGCAGGCTGAAGATAATAGTCCAGGTTGCAGCAGCATTAAGGCTACTAAGACATTTCAAATAGATCCCAGCAGAAAATGCAGCTACAAAGTAAAAGGAGTAACTGTGAACTAAAGTTAAATGCTTAACTTTTCAGTAATAAAAAATCATCAAATAACAGCAACACGAAAAGGGATGAACAGTTTTCATTTTGATTAATTCAATTTTTATTTCTTCATTTTTTCATGAAATTCCATGAGCTACTTGAAAATAAATATTTACAGTTAAGAGACATCATAGCGAACAGTCCTGTAGTAACAGCAGGGCTTTACAAGTGAGACAGAACAGAATCCAACTCAGTATCTTCTCTGGCTCTACAGTGCAACCAGAAGTTAAAATTCTGTTTTGGAAAGAAAAAGAATCAATAATCCTTTCAGACAGAGCAGCTATTGAAAATGAAGAAAATCTGAGTCTGCTTCATCCTCAAAAACTGTACTGTGTAACTCTGCCATGCCTAAATCTTTGGCAGAGTGCTTAACAGAAACCAGTTCAAGACATGTATAGATTCAGTGGTGATTTATGTGCCCAGGAGTGAAATTACACAACCTGATTTTATTTTTTTGGTTCTCAGAATAAAGGCTTTCTCTGAAGATTTGGGGAGATTTATATCTTATAGTGATGATTAATAATAGAGAACACATTAAGCAATGGACTGACTGCCCATGGGCTGAACATATTGCAAGATTTGTAAAGCCAAGCAGAAAACAGGCAAAGGGTCTCTGTTTAGGGGTTTCATGTGGCATTCTAAATTTTGGTTGTTGGCTACAAAGTTTTTCATCTTTTTTGTACAATCATTGTCAAAAATGTAGACTGGAAACAGAACCTGAACAGGTTTGGACCCTTGAAAGAAGTTTAGTAGTGTTTGTGAAGAAGTTCCCCTGAACTATGAAGGGTCATCTCTATGTTAGTCTACATGGCTTATTAAAACTACTGCAGTGCCACAGAAATAGTCTGAGAAAGCTGGAGCTGGGTATCTCAGTCTTTTCAACAGTGATCTATTTACAGATTGATCCAGGACATATCATTAATACTTTTTTTTATGAATGTCCTTTCTATGTGCCATGAGCAGGGGTCTCTATAACCAGTAAGAAACCACACCTAGATATGTGAGTTAATGGATTATAGATTCTTCCCTCTGTAATCCTGAAAAAGCAGACATTGACTGGATTTGTCTAATACCCTTCATATTAAAAAGCGGCCACAGAGACAAGGGACAAACCCATCATAGAGAGGACACAAATTACAGGTCCCAACTAAAAGTCTTACTAAAAAAATCACTTCTTCTGATAGATATTCAAAACTTGTGGCTTTCATTTGGGCTGATGTACTATAAGTCAATATTGTCCAAAGTACTCCTTGTATTACTGACACTACCAGTTCAGTTTGGATATTTTTAAAGCGAGAAAGTTTTGATATCTTACAATTCAAAATAGCCAGCTTGTAAAGAGTTCTCAAAGACACAGTAATGCCTGTCAGGTCTACATCCCTGCAGAAAATTGAATAAACTTTTCCATGTAACCATAGAAGCTCTTCAGAAGAGTACAGGAAAATATGTTCCTGTTTTACCCTGGGCAGAGTCTGCTGCACTGAACGAATACAAGTTAACTTGCCATGTTGTGGCATTTGTATGTCCTTCATAAAATGCCAGTACAGGCCCTGTGTATATCAAAGAGATGTCACAGTAAAGTATTCTAACTTTGCAGAGGTATCTTGGTTTTACAAGGCTATTAGTAAACTAATAAAACTGCACTGGAAAAGTGAGCAACATCTTTCAATTATACAAACCTTTCAGTACTTTTACCTGTCAAATTTTTCAATTATTCCCTGGGCTTTGAGTAGACAGGACAAAAGCATATAATTCTTATTCTGTAACTCCCGGACATTTCCATCCCAATATTTTACCCCTTTGGCAGTCAGTTTAAAGAAAAGGAAGGGAAGAGGTTTAAAAATTAAGTGGAAAATAAAATATTGATCTACCTTGGGAAGAAGGAAAAAAAAAAGATATAAAACCATACTCCTTCAAATTCTATCATCCAGCCAGGCTGGGAAGTTATGAAGCATTTATAGAGACAATCAGAGTTAATTTAATTTCAGATACTCAGAAGCATATACAACTGATCCAGCTGAAAATACAAGTTCCCTTTTTGCCTGTAATAATACTTCCCTGGTCCTGTACCTATCTAAAATGAAGAAATTCACTCAGTGGAAGGAAATGAACTCACAGCTGTGATTTCAGCATTCTCATCTGCTGTCATGTTAACTACAGACTTGAGGTCAGAAAGTATTCTTCACTTTGCTAAAGGGAATAGTAACAAAAAACCCCAAAGGAATCTGTAACTTTCTGCAGAAGGTTGCTAAGAGAATCAGAGCCATTTGCTTGTCAAATACTGACATCAGTCAGCGTATTTGAAATGAAGATTGCAATGGAATTACTAGTCTCCACAAATGTTTCAATTCATAATCAAATTAGCAGCTCAAGGTTTAGGGAGTGAATTAGAATAGATCATCTGTGCAGTCTCCATAATTTTTCATTCCTTCCTTTTATTTAGGAGATAATAAATAAATGTGATTTGAAACGGTATGTAATACAGTACTGCTTAGAAGTATTTCATGATTCTTAACAAGAATAATTAGATCCTCTGGTACTATTTGAAACCATACTACTATAACCTCTATTAAACTTTAGACAGAAAAAAAAGGAAGAAAGAAAGAAAGAAGAGAAAGGTGAATTTGTCTATTTCATTGGAAATCAAAATGAAATTCTCTTTAAACAGATACATTCTATTTTTATTGCCTTAGTTGTCTGGGGAAATCTCATTCCATGCTTCCTCTACCTTTCACTAAAACAAGTTTTGCTAAAGAAATTTGCTAAAGCTTCCAATGGCATTTGTTCGGTGACAAAAATGTAATGTGAAAATGAAATCTCAGGGAACTGAAGAAATTGACAAGGCCCTGAAGTAACGCAGGATGGAAATGTAAGATTAGTAGTTCACCTGAAACACTTCTAACACCACAGCACATCTGAATAATTAAAACTACTCCAAAACTCCCTTGAGTGCATGTTCTTCAGATGCTGGAGTTCATTGACCCAGAGGAGGGAGGGAGGGAGGACCTGCTGGCAGCAGAGCTCTGTGGCTGCCAGCTGTTACTCTGAAATCAGTGGTTGGCCATGGGCACAAGAGCAGCAGATCTGGAGACTGCCTGATGTTTTATGAAATATAAAAAGGAAGAAAGTAGAAAGGGACACAGGAAACTATACTTATATATATATTATTAAATATATTATTTAAAATCAGCCCTAAGCAGACCTTCTCTCTATAATAATTAGGCCTGAAACAAACAATAGCCCATAGCTGCTGTTAAAATTCCGATTTCTTCATAGACAGATCTGTATGAAGAGGTCTTTAATTTGTATGACAACATCATGCTCTTTGATAACTTTACTGAAGCTCTCATATCTGTTTCGTTTTCTTAAAAAAACGCTCCTTTATTGAATGATAAGAAGGATCACACTGAGAAAGAGACGTTGCTATTAAGATTTTTGGAAAGAAAAGTAGGAGGCCTTGAAAATGATCCTTTTAATTCATGCTGCTAAATTGAGGATTAGCCTTCATTCTTTTTCTATTTCTAATTCTTTCTTTCAGCTGCCATATATTGTAAAGAACATAAAACCAAAGTTAGAGCTGATCTTTTTAATAAAAAGAAATACTCTTTTACTAAGTTCTTCTATCTTTAGATAAAGAGTGACTCCCAATAACTCTCTCCATAAGAGAGCAGGGCGTATGGACAGAAAGGTGAGCAATTCATATGTTTTTGTTGTAAAAATAGGGAAGTCTTAAAATATAAATGCTTAAAAGCAACGTGGGAGTAACATATCTTCAGGACAGATTACTTTGTTTCCCCCTAGAATGAGGCAAAACAAAGAACACTGATGTTCATTACTCTTATACTTCTCCACCAGAAGCAGCCTGTGGATTTTGCTTCCTGTTACATAAGCACATCAATGTCCTACTTTAACTTCATCAGACAGACTTGCTTGCTATTACAAATGCATTCCAATAGGAATTCTGAGTCTGCATCATTAGTTCTCTTTTCTTCTTTGTATATTTCCTCTAATAGATTCAGAGAGTGCATAGTTTACAATTTCTACCTTATATTTTTGAGCTCTTCTTCCAATATTTACAAAAGAGGCTGGCTAATTAAACCTAGTTCTCCCTTTCTCTTTCTCAAAATTGATTAATAAAAATACAGTCAGGAAGCCCTTTAATCTGATAGATAAAATCATAATAAGACCCAGTGATCAAAAGATAGATTCTGTGCAGCCTTCATAATCTTTCATTTATTTTTATTTAGGAGATGATAATTAAATATGAATTGAGATGGTATGTCATACACAGAATAAAATTTAGAAATGTTTAAATTAGAAATAAAGATTCCAATTGACAATAAGAGTTCCTTAACATTGTGAAGAATCAAAAACTATTAGAGCTTAATAAGTGAAGGTTATTTTTTCATGATTAGAGGTAATTTATCAGAGACATGATACATTTCTATGAGATAGCCTGTAGTTTGGCCCTCAGTTGTTGACTTCTGTCCTTTGCACATATTAAATATTAAGTAGCAAAATCTAATGTCCTTTCTTCAAGAATTACCACATAAAACACTAGTGCTTTCATAATCATAATATCATCAAATATTCTGCTTTCAATTAGCCAGTATGTGGATTAACAGTGTTAGAGATACAGAAACATATGAACTGACTGTATGGTAGGGTCAAATTGGATCTTACAAGGTTTAGTAGCTCAGCTGTATTTCATGGCAAAATAGCTATGGTTTTCCTAAGGTATGAAGAACAATGATTCAGTGAATCCTGTTACTCCTGTGCTGATTTCCTGCTTGACCAGCTTCGGTATCCCTGCATCATGCTCCTAAGTCTTCTGCAAAATGGGGTAGAAACATATCTGAACACAGTCTGCTGTCAATGTGGATGCAATTTCTACTTGGGATATAGCAGAGTTGCAAGTTCTTGACTCAGACTACCAGGAAAACAGCTAAATTGTAGCAAAGAGCTGTGAGAAAGTACATGTTAGATCCATGCAAGGTAAAGAAGTGCTGGTTTTGGCTGGGGTAGAGTTAATTTTCTTCAAATGGCTACTATGAGGCTGTGTTTTGGATTTGTGCTGGAAACTGTTGACAATAGAGATGTTTTGGTTATTGCTGAGCAGTACTTGCATGAGCCAAAGGCCTTTTCTGATTTTTGTACTTCCTCTCTGGTGAGGGGGCAGGGTGTGCATGGGAAGGTGGGAGCACACACACCCACGACAGGTTACCCAAACTGACCCAAGGGATATTCCAGACCATAGGACATCAGGCTCAGTATATAAAGTGTCAGGAAAGAGGAAGGGGGAGAGATTTGGAGCTGTGACACTGGTCTTCCCGAATAACCATTAAATGTGATGGAATCCTGCTTTCCTGGGGAAGACTGAACCACTGCCCATTAAGCAGAGTTAACTCTTTGTTTTGCTTGCCTACACATCCATGCTTTCTTTTATTTATTAAACTGTCTTTATCTCAACCCATGAGTTTTCCCACTTACTATTCTCACTCTCTCCCTCTCTCTCTGGTCAGGGGGATGAGCAAGCAGCTGTGACATGGTTTCTGGCTGGAGTTGAACCATGACAGGAAGGCAAAACCAAAGACAGGTAAACTTAGCAAGCAGAGGATTGTGAGCAGCTCAAGCATTCAGCAGGAAATATGCAATCAGAAAAAGTTATCAAGGCGTTAAAGAAAAAAATAGGGATTAGGCAAAGAGCAGCTCAGGGATGCATGTCAAGGCTCAACTTGATGCAAGGAGCAAAAGCAAACTTTTCTCCACCTGATCCATGAAAACTTGGTGAAAGATTCATTGCATTTACAATAGGGGTGGTGAACATTTAGTGTCTAGCAGCTTGTTCCTGCAGCTACATGATATGTTGTATAAACCAGTAGCTGTTTAGTATTTTTAAATTATGTATATCTTACACATGGTTTTGTATATGCCCAAAATGAGCCTGAAGTGGGATGGTTGCAATATGTTATTTTCAGATCAGTCTGGTGTCTTTTGCACATAAAATTTGGTACTGCAAGTTCAAAGATAACTAAACAGCTACATAGGAACATGTGGAAACAGTACAGCTGAACCAAACCAACACAACTTACTGGTAAAATAGATGAAGAATTCAGTGTAGGAATGTACAGGTACCTCATTTAAAGTGAGTTCACAGTCAGAAAAGTCAATCAGTGCTGAGCCTGAACAAGTAAATTCTATTATACCATATGAATTTAGGTTGAAAAAGTGCCCCCTCTCCATCATGCCTGTGTTCACCATATTAATTGGCCTCTGACAAATGTGGTTTGTCAAATAAATACCCAGCATAATATGTACTGGAGAAAGGGTAGTAAAGCAGCTCTAAAATAAGGTCAGTAGACAAGAGAATGTCAGCAGCATTATTCAGAATATCACATGGACAACATGTCTCAGGTAGAAAGCTTGTGTCAAAGATGACAATAGGCAGAAGATACCCACAAAGGTGCAATTTTGTCTTTGACAAGCTTTGTCCTCCCTTGTTGTCTCCTTGTGACAGGTTACTAACAGTTCTAATGGAAACAACTATTGTTGTATATGCATAGTCTTTCAGTTCATCAAGGAATGGTTTCAAGTGGAGATTTGATTAACTTGCTTTTCAAAAGTTATTGCTCATTGTGGCTGATTCTCTATTCAATAGAATTCTTGCATCTGACTCTAGTTAAATAATGAATATTTGCATTTTTCAAAGCTGAGCATGGTATTATGACTAAAGAGATTCCTGTTGAAATTCATCAAAAATTTAAGACTACATCTACCTTCAAAACTTGCTCTTATGGGTCTTAAAAATAAGACAATATGTTCGAGGGAAAAAGCCTCAGTCTTTCCTCCGACTTCAGTCAGAGATCTGACATAATTTAGGGAGAGTTCTTTGATAAAGATTCATTTTTTAACCTCCAATGGAAGAAAAAATGCAGACAGATCAGTAAATAGATTTTTAGGCTGCATTAAACTACATATTTATTTTGTTCATCAGAGATTGAAATGGCTTGCTTGGAGATGTTCCAGTATGTTATGCAAATTTATTTTTAATGTATTGTATGTAATAGCAGAACAATAGGAGTAAGAGATGGAAAAGACCTATTGGGTCATTGTATCTATTTTTCTGCCCAGACAGTATTGTTTCTATAAATGTTACTGGTCATGGGCAAAGTAAATCAAAGTATATTTGAATAATTCCTTTTCTGAGTGTACCGACTTCTGACCATGATTCCTCTGTTCAAGGTCAGAAAATAGTTACCATTCAATCAAGAGAATAATTTGCCACCTTTCCTATTTTTTTTCCCTTTATCTGTGTCTATATTTGGATCACATTGATCAAGAAAGAGTAAATTTAGAGTTGACTGTAAATCAGCAAAGAATTGAATGTGTAAAAGAAGTAAGAGTATAGCAAAGAACAAAATCTATTGGTTTCCCTGTTGCTGTATACAATTAGTTTTAATTGATTTCAAGCTTAGTTCTTTAGTTAAATAAAGTGCTGTTTAGCCTGCTGCACCCTTGCCAGCACTTACTTTGTATTACTATCCTCAAACCTCTTCAGTGCAAGTAAGCTGTAAGTAAAGGTGTGCTGAGTAAGGTTTTTGGGCTTTGCCATCAGCAGTGTTACATTTTAAAGCAGAATTGGAAGGAAAAGGAATATTATAATGACTCAATATGCTCAAATGCAGCATTTTGCCTTAATAGAAAGTTCTCCAGCTGTACTAAGGCACTATAGAAACCCACAGAACAGTCTGATAACAATATGCTGTTTAGCACCCATGAATTAGCTCTGAATGATCTGTGGATCAGGGAAATTCCCTATCTGCAATGCTGTATATGAACTCTGAATCTCAGAGGGTGTATCACTACTAAATAAAGCCCAGAATTGTCACCAGACCAACAGCTGCAGAACAGACTACTCCTATGCCAGCAAACTCTTAGTCTTGGGTGGTTACACCCACATTGCTTACTGCAGTCGTTCCCATAATGTTCTGCCTTCTCTTAGGAGAAGTCTTCAAACCAATTGTATTCTCATTGAAATTAATGCCAGAACTCTCCTCCTCTTCCTAAAGCTCTTTCTTTTCATATCAACATTGAAGCAATCTCCTTCCATAGATAGACAGTACAACAACTAATGAACTGTAATGTTCAACACTTTATTTAATTATTACCCATGGAGCTACTTTCACTCATCCACCAAATACATAACAAAACCCTGCACAAATATCTACAACATCAAAATACATTTAAAAGGCTGTATTAATAATAATTACAAAAGTAGTAAAAAATGCATGCACCAGAACCATTGAGAGCACCAGGTCAGCACAAGGGCATTATGGGTCAAATTATGCATTTCCTTAAAGTAAATGAGGAATTTTACTGCAAAATTAACTGTTGTAATATTTGAGTAGTATTTAAAATTGGAAGTTTATTTGAAAGAAGATTATTTTATTACAAGGTGCATATTTAGTCTGGGTGACGTGACACTGGTTTTTCAGAGGGCTACAACAGTTCCTACCCACCTTGCACAATAATCTACATATTCTCATGTGTTGTACAAAAAAATTACTTTATTCACATAACTATTCCTAAAATTTATCAACCTGATGAAATATACTGATGTCTTTTCTATATACCCTGAAAGCCTGTCCATGGTTCATTGTTCTTACTTTTGTGAGTTTTGACATCTAAGTTTTACTTTACTTTGGTGTATCATATAGAAGTAATGTTGTTTCTCACTGATTTGTAAATTATTTCTCTAGAGTATTTTTCATATTTTGTGAAGTTGTAATAAAGAGTTTTGCTTCAAGTGCTGGTATCTGTAACCTTTTGGGTTTCAGTTTGTTTCCCATTTACTAATATTCTTTTTACAATAAACTAAGTAAAATTAAGGTAACCAGGGAGCTGCATTGTGTATTATTTTCAGGTTGTGATTCCCCAGAGATAGAACTGTATCTTGATATCCACAATTTGAAATACTGGTTACAGGCAATTTCTTTATTATTATCCACTGCTATTTAGGATCCTCTTCTACTTATTCTTGTAAGAATTGGAAGCAATTACTTGGCTGTTGACAACTGAAAAGAACAGTATTTGTATTAATAGCCATTTGGATATCACTATTGCCATAAAAGTGTACATACCTGGTTTCTTCTAAAGTACTGATTTATACTTGCATTTAAAGCATCCACACCAATCAGTGACACTTTTTTCTCTTACTGCATGGAATTTAAGAGCAGAAACCTTATCACACAAGGCAGTAAACTGAGTTATAAAGACCTGTCTATTTCCAGAGATACAGCTGATTCCTGGCCACTGCAGTGAATGTCTGAGGATAGGTTATATTTTTTAATAGGATGTCTTTTACAAACGTTTAAACTACAAGAGTTGTAATAATGTACAATAAGTGTCTTTCATATCTTAAAATATTAATATAGCTTACTTACCATCTGATAAGAAATCACAGAATCATAGAATATCCTGAGTTGAAAGGCACATACAAGGATCATCTGAACAAAACAACCCCAAGAATCACATTGTGCATCTGAGAGCATTGTCCAAACAACTCTGTCAGGCTTGGTGCTGTGATCTCTTCCCTAGGGAGGCTGTTCCAGTTCTCAAACAACACCCTCGGGGTGAAGATCCTTTTCCAAATATTTAACC
This sequence comes from Aegithalos caudatus, assembly GCA_013389925.1. NCBI lineage: Eukaryota > Metazoa > Chordata > Aves > Passeriformes > Aegithalidae > Aegithalos > Aegithalos caudatus. The sequence continues at coordinate 24,492 of WEIU01013135.1, read as the reverse complement.
TAAACCTCTCCTGACACAGATTCATGCTGTTCCATCAGATCCTATTTCAGGTCACCACAGAGACCTGCATCTTCCCCTCTTCTTCCCCTTGTGGGGTAGAGTGCAGTGGGACTGATGTAATTGTTAAAACTTTACAGCTGATGATTGCCCAGCTCTCTGATTTGTCTGGGTCTCACTGCAGGGCCTCTCTGCATTCAAAGGAGTCAGAACCACTTCTCAGCTCAGTATTGTCAAAGTTAAAAACCGTGCAAAATTTGCAAAAAAGACAAAAATTCTACTAGCACACCAAAATGGAATCCCATTAATTCCCTTTCCTCATTTCTCTCACTTTTATTTTACAGAATGGATGTCCCACATAAAAATTTGTACTTCCTGTGGATACCTTGCATTCTTAGCCCTGCTCCTCATAAATGAGAGTCTCATAATGCACAGCAGTTCCACTTACAGCTTGAGTTACTAATAATTTTAACAACTACAGAGTTTACACAGCATTTCCAATAGTATTTTAGACCTTCTAGAATAGTAACTGTTATCATCACTTAGGAGGGACAAAAATCTGTTAATACCTGGTTTTAATGCAAGTTTTCAACATATATATTTATTATGCATTAAAGTTAAAACATTGCTGTATGACTCAAGCAGAATGCTTTTGTTCCCTCAACAGACATGGCCAAATGTTTTTTGCAATCCATAGAAAGTGGCAAGTACTATACAAAAGCAGCTGAGAAAATACAAAACATTTATGAGCAATAGGAAGCAACAAGGGAAGCATAGATAGGATCAAATGTTAAGCACAAGAGTGCTATCCCAGTTTGTATTCCTGTCTAGATATTAGGACTTTTAAATTCATGACTCAAATCATAATCTCCTCTTCACAAATTGCTTTCTCTTTAAGAGAAAATGGAAAGAATAGTGATACAACAATTTAATCTGATTTTCCAGCAGAAAAAAATGGAGATCTTGATGTGTTTTTTGGTTGTTTTTTTTTTTTGTTTTGTTTTGTTTTTTTTCCCCTGAGTCCTTCAAAGCACCATGTATCATTAAAAAAAATTAAGTTGCAGTAGAGTTTAGACAATGGTATGGTAGGTATTTCCCAGTAAAGCTGGGCTATGGAATAAGAGAAGTCAAAGCACAGGGATAGGAGAAACAGACAAAATAGATTCTACTTCTGTCATTAAGGTATTGCTGTGGGAAGGGGCATTTACTCTGTAGAGCTTAAAAACTGCAAAGGCAATCAGGGCTAGGATGGAAACCCAAATATGAGAACTGTACATTTTCTTGTAACTTCCGTACTCCTTACTGTGTATCTGAATGAAGAACTGGAAATGCCTTGCACTTTAAAGAACTTCTAAAATAAAACTCTTCATCAAGAAGGCAATGTATTCTGTGAGAAATCAGCACCTCCAGTTCAGCACCTCCAGTTTAGCTGATTGCTAATCTCATCTCTTTTAGAATGAGGTGTTTACACCTCTTTGGCAAAGTTCACTGACCTTGGACATTTCCCTCTCTGGCTTGGCAAGCTTCTGCTGGTGCGTAGGCACATCTGAGAGTGAATCATTGCTGTTCTTGAATCATCACTTCAAGGAAAGTATCAAACTTGAGAATTAGAAGTAGCTTGAGCTAGGATTATATGAGAGATGGGAATGGGGATTTCATAATGACTAAGGAAAAGCATTTGGCTGTAGTCACTCAAGCATGTAAGTACTGGTGAGATGGGCTAGAATAACCCATTTGCTGAGACATTATTCACAATTTATTGCCATTCTGACTCAGCAATGTCCTCACCACAATATGACAGCAATACTTTTCATAGAGGTATGTAGAGTGAAAGAAAAATGGTGAATAAAACTCAAGCCAGCAGTGGTCAAATATGCCACAATTAGGGAAGACTGAACCAATACATTGATATAAAAGGATGTTAGAGAATACAGAATTAGAATATTGGATTAAAAAAAGTCTCAGACATATGAAAGGTCAACACAGAAATATGCTTAATGTTGATCTATGTAGCTATGATACAACATATTTCACAAAATTTCCTTTTATTTTCTTTGCAGTAAGACAGGATGCACCTGGATTTTACACTGTGAAAATAAGTTAAAATTTACTTGCAGTGTTGACTTCTTCAAAGAGCAGTTTCAGACTAAGAACTTTGAAAACAGTATGCCTGTCTGGCAGTGAAAATTTAAACTTTTATGTACTTCCAAAGTAAAAATAACACAGTGATATTTAGGGGAGATTTTCTTTTGTGCACCATCAGAACAGATGCCAAGCAGAATATATTGACTAGATTTGGGGTTTTTTGTTTGCTTGAGAAACACACTTGTATGGTACATAATTACCTATGCAATACAGTATATGGTAATTAGATTGCTCAAAAGAAAGCTTGACTATATACAAGAAATGAGGAGTGATTTAACATATAATGCATAAAAATACATAATACATAAAATAGGTATTAGATTTAGCTCATTTAAGTATCCAAAGCAGAAGCATGACTATATTTAAATGTGCATATTTTTCTTTCTGTTTTATTCTTACATTAACTGCCCTTGCTCCTAATATTTGAATACCTTTGAATAGTACATTCAGTAGTATGAGTAGCATTTATAGTGCCTTCCTCTTCTCATTCTTTTTCCCAAGGGTAAATTTGTATAGGGTGGGGTTTTATTTCACACAGGTTTGATTTTTTTAGTTATCAGTAAATGTATCAGTAAATGTCTTAGCACCTTGCCTACAAGAAGCTGTCATGCTTTTCTTCTTAAAGAAGATAATTTTTCTCAGGCTTCCAGAAAACTCCTTTGCAAATGGTACATATGGAATGGCCAAACAAGGATGAAACTCACAGTCCTCTTTCACATAAATGATGAAGGGACATCACACTGGACTGCACATCACTTTATGTGGTACAGCCAAGAATAGAGAAAGATATACTCAGATATTGTCTTAATACATTTAATAACAACCTAATATTATTATAATTGCTGTTTACCACATAAAATCTGTGGGTTTTTTTTTTCCTGTTTATTAGAAAGAATAACATGATCATGGCAGCACTATTAAAGTTGGGATGGATGTGTGTGTATACATGTATTTATGTGCTTAATATACAAGAGATAACTCAGAAAAACAAAATTTGTTAGTTTTCTCTTCTGTGCTTATCAGAGACTAAGAATGAATTGAACAAAGGCCAATTGAACATTTAATTAGAAATGTAGCAAAAGTGTTTTCTAAAAAAGATGTGAAATTTTAAGCTATAAATGACTGTGGCGTGTTATATTTGGGTAGATGGATGAATGAATGAAATCAAAATGAATCCCTTTCAAGACAGAAGGCAAGTTGACAAAGCAAATATATATTTGTAAGAAAAATGAGGGGGAAAAAAAACAGAGAAAAGACGTGACAAATTGGAAGCTGTACATCAAGAATTCCTCTTTGATGTGTATATTAAAACTTGCATGTAAAAGTGTACCAAGGTGTGAATTCATTGATTTTATATCTCACAGAGAAACCACAATAAAGTCCTTCAGATATCATGATGCACTAGTCCAATAAAATCTTGTATCTATGAAAATATCAGCCAAGAGACACAGAAGTAGTTTAAGCTTCACAGCCTAACAATCAAATATTTAATATTTGGCAGCTAAGGTGGAGTGCCAAGTGGAGCTCCAGCCCTGCTCTCCACCTTGAGGATGACATTGCATCACAGACACATGGCCACATGAACAATGCATTGCTATCATCTGCTCTGTGTAATGTCTAAAATGATAAAGAAAATTATACATCATTTCTGTATATCCTCTCACAATGATGTCTGTAGATGCATGAATACTGTAACTGTTTACGTTTTCTTCTGAGAGAATTATTAGTAGTGTCTTAGTGCCTTGAAATGAACTGGGGATCCTGTACATAGTCACACTTATATTTGTGATTTCAATGCAGGATGAAAAGGCAATCCCCTATCATGGGGAAAAGCGGGAAAGGAAAAAATTAATGGCCAAACACTTGGACAATTAAAATCTATTTCCAGGAAGTTACATCTACTCTATGCTTTCCTCAAAGCTTAGAACTATCATTAATAGCTAGGCTTTTCAGTGTTTCCATTATACAATATTGCAAATGACAATTGAGCACTATTGATTTACCATCAATTCCTTTCCTTCCAGCTCAGCTGAGGCAGAGAAACTGCTGACAGATTGTGGATTTGCCAGAGTTGATGGCAGAGTTGTTGATGGCAGAGTTCCTTAATCCACTTTGCTGTGTGGCCTAAAATTCTCAAAGATAAATTGACTTTGACACACAAGCTCTCAGCTTGCTATCAGTCTACACTCTCCTCACGGAATATGCTTCATATGATCACTGCTGGTCATCAGGTACTCTTCAGCATGAAAGTCACTGCTAATTTTAATACTGCAACTACAGGAAGTCACCAATTTTGTGAAGCTCACTTTTTTCCCCCAACATTTATACCTTTCCACAGTTAGTGAAATCTCCTGAGCAGAATGGAAGCTGAAAGATGAGTGCACAGGGTATCTGGGGAGGAAGGGAGGAACAGCACAGGAAGCTGAGATAGAGCTAAAGGGGAGGGAGGAGATGAATAACAGCAAAGGTTATTGTTGCTGAAGATCATAGGGAAGGACACTCTTGCTCCTAGTACAACTAGCACATCTAGATCTGGTGGTAATCAAACCCAAATAGAAAACATTAACTTAACACCAATCACATATTTTAGAGAATTGTCTGAAAAACTTCATAATCAGGATTTGACAGCTGTTACTTTCATTTGAATGTGGTCAATCTGAACTTTATTTTAGATTTAGACTCATTTTTAAAGGCACTGAGTGACATTTTGCTTTCACAAAGTCATAGAGAATTACTACACCAAATTTCAGTATTCAAACATTATTCATTTGCTTTTTCCCCTTCAGAGGAAACTTTTATTGCCTACCCTAGAAATTACATTTTATCTTCTACATGAACGAAATGAAAATAAAAATCTAGCAAATTAGTTTCCCATCTGAAATGGATAAAGACAGTTAATGAGTGGCATTACCCATTTCTAAAATGCGAATTATTTATAGATGTTATGCTTAAATATGAGCAAGCTGTGTCTCATGTATTGAATCACAGAATCTGTTTTACCTGTTTATCACCTGCCCATTTTGTAAGTAAACCCCAAAACCAGAATTTCGTGTAACTGCAATTCTATAGGCAATTTAAAACCTTGCAGTTGAATAAAGAAAGCTTGCTAATTCACCTTTAGTCTCAACATTATTCTGTGATTTTACAAACCGATGTGATTAAACAAACTTTACAGTAACTAAAATGTAGCAACCCCAAGATCAATACATAAAGTAATGTAAGGCACCATGAATAAATTTGGTTCTAGTTCTCCCTAGGTTTACTCACATAATTATTTTTATATCTTGAAAGTAATACTGCTAGCTTCAAGGTGAAAACCCAGCCCTTTTCAAGACACTGGCAAAGCTCCCATTGATTATAGTGCAGACAGAATTTACCTACTATGTGAAAACTAAATACATGAGTAAGCCTTTGTTGGATAAGCACCTTAAACTCACTGCTGCCATCAGGTACTGACACAAGAGCAGGGCACACCTTGTCCCTTACAGCTGGGTGGCAGCATGTTCCCACAGACTGACTGTCTATTCAGACAAGAAACTCCAGAAACTTGCTCATTCTCTGGGATGCACACTCAAATTTTCCACTCCACTTTTCTCCAATATTTGTCCACAGAGTTCACAACTGGACTCTGTCTTGTAATCACACATGTCATAGGTGCTATTGACTTATTAATTTATTGTCAATTAACAAGCATCTAATTACCTATTCTGATACTGAAGCAAAGAAGATAACAGATAAAGAAAAGATTAGAGTAACACACCTCCTTTAGTTCCACTTTCAGCCTCTTCTATTTTCGCAGCTTAGACCCATTCAGCTCCACTGACGAGGCTGTGTGAAGCTGGAGGTTTGCTCTGTGCATAGTGACCGATATAACTGCATTAGCACCAGCATGTGATCCCCCCAATGGCCCTCACCTGGCCATGACCACCCTATTTTTAAACAAACACACGAAAGGCACCATAGTCTCCTCCATCTGGCTGCAGTATTTGGCAGGCAATCATTGCTCCCGTCCCCTTGGGTGCAGCAGGAACTGGCCCGGGCAGGTTGTGCCTGCCCAGTGCAGGACTGCCAGCTGTCCCACTCCCCAAAGCCCCATTTATGCCTGGAGAAGGACACAGGTGGGGCCACATGCTCTGGGGAACAAGGGCCAGGGCTGTAGTGAAAGGTCCCTCTTCTTGGCTCCCATTCCTTGTGTCTCAACCTGTCAGCTCAGGACAGAAATCTTACACATTTCTGAGAGCTTGTTGCTGCTTCTACTGTGTGGCTTGACCTGACCTACACTGTCAGGGCTTCTCTGTGCAGTATGAGGCTTACATGCAGCAGTGAAGTATAGTCATTTATTTTTTAGCATAAACTTAATTTAAATAATAAATAACAACTTTTTATCTGTATTTCTAGCACCATAGCCAATCCTAGGTTTTTTTAAGTGCCTTTTCTAGGTGTTACAAGTTATTAAATTTTTTAAAGTCACTTTGCAATCAAAAGCAGACTGCTTGCTGAACAGTGACTTACCGAAAAACATATATTCACATCTCCTGCTGATAATCTAGGAGGAAAGATATCAGCTAAATGTTTGATCTGAAGTTATTTTTGTCCCAATTTAATCCCCTCAACTGGCTGCCACTCAAGTTTATCTCAATGCAGGAGAGGAAAAAGAGAAATAGAGAAACCTCTTTCTGCCTCTTTAGGAAGCTGAAAGAAAAATCTTTGGAGCGTTACAGAGGGCTAGAGAAGAAAAGGGGAAAAAATTAAACTATGATAGTTTTTGAAGAAGAATCCCAGTGAAGATGCAGTGTCTTTGGAAACAGAGTTCATAGCTTAGAGAGTTGAAAGGAGTTTTGTTATCAGTAGAGTGCTGAGAGACTACTGCACATAAGCATTCAATTAAAAAGAATGGAGGTGATTGGCTGGAGAATTTGTGTATCTGTATGTCTCTGTTTTGCTTTTAAACCAAAGGTGAGATTGTATTTTACAGAAAATTAATTCAGTGCATTTATTGATCCTCTGCACAATTCACAGGGGCAGCTTGGTGACAACCTGTGTGAGAAGGTGATTATAGAATATTTCACCTTCTTTTCCTCTACTACTATGAGATATCAAGTATGCCATAATCTGACAGTTACTGTTTCTAAAAATAAAATCACGTTTTTCACTAGTATTTCACCTAATGTGATTTGCAAATGTCACACACACAGAACTAGAACAAGATTCTAGCCTTATAAAATTATAAAATATATAGGCATGAAAATCAAACTTTTAAACTGAAGTTATTTTCCCTTTTTAAATTGATGTTTACCTCTTCAAAAACTTACTCTAAGCATAAAGAGAGCAGAATCTCTTCTAAAGATACCTGTAGTGCCATGCACTGAAGACTTGAAAATAACAGACTGACAAGAAATTATGCCTTAGTTCTTGGGCTCCTAGTACTTTGTAAGAATGAAGAACAAAGAGAATCTGTATGGTATGGATAGGGAATTTTTGCCAAAGTAGAAAGGACCTTTTATTTTTTTTTTTTTTTTAATTTACTTATAAATGAGTCAGTGATTTAAGGCAGTTGATCAAGGGATTAGATCTGAGTTGCCGTGATTTCCTAGACAGATTTTTTTGTGCATTATATAGATATTTGTTTGAATGAATACCTCCTGATAAGCTAAAATTGAAAATTCACAAAGAGGAATATTTTTACAAATGAGTTGAAATTGCTTATCTTTGATGTAAAAATACTTCCCTTTTCTAATTCTTGCAACTACCAGTGATTAGGGAAAGAAGAGTCAAAAAATGGGCTGATACTGTCTTTGTAACAGTTGTAGCATATTTACAGTATATAAAATAATGCCTAGTAGTTGTCTGATAAATTACATTAATAAATTTGATGTCTAACTGAGCCATATGCTTGACATTTCCTTTTTCACCCAGCTGTCCTGGACAGTGTAATTTATTCATTTTTCTTGAGAAAGTTTTCATCTTTCTATTACCATAGATACATGGGTATTTAGGAAGGAGCATTCAGTTTAGATCATAGCACTGAAAGATGAGGATAGATTTCCTAACTGAGGGGACAATTTCACTGTCACATTACTAAGGGTTTTTTAATGTATGATTTCTTTTTTTTTTATCTATTCAAAAATTGATGCAATATAGAACTTTAGCTAAGAAATTTAGCTTCCACTTGTTTGCTTTCATGGTCTGAATGTCCTGATTTCATTTTGTACTAATGCAGTCTTAAAAGTGATATTTTGGATTTGGAAAATTACTGTGCTCCAGTGGCATCCAACATAGTTGTCTGCGTATTTGGAGTTATCCTTCATCAACTTACATAAATCATTCCTGTACCTAAGCTTTGTCAAAGCTGGTGCACATCAGAATTGTTTTAAGCATCAGTTGTTTTCTTGGGTTTTATTCTCCTGTATTAGTATCAGTATTAGTAATGTTCTTGTTTCGAACCTTGGGTTTTACCATTTTTTTCCAATTCTCTTCCCCATTCCACTGGGCATGGCAGGCACAGAAGAAGTAGCTGCCTGGTACTTAGTTGTCAGTTGGGGTTAAACCATGGCATTTTGTTTGGTTTTGGAAAAATTACATGCAGAGAAAAGACACAATGAAGATGATAACCTCCATTCTTATGCATATATATAAATACACTGTACTCTGTTGAGGGCTCTGCCTCATATTTCTGCAATTACCAGGAAAAAACTGCCAAGTGAAATTTCCCTGATTCCTTTTCTTATTTTTAGAATTATTTTGGGGTTTTTTGTTGTTATTTTTTTCCTTGATATAGTTTTCTGACATCAGCTTCTCTCTTAAAACTCTATGAATCACTTTCTTCCTACTCTTTCAATCCATTTTAAGCAGTGCATGACACAGGTAGTAGCTCTGAACTCAACAGGAGATTTTTGAGACAGTCTCAGTTCACTGAGTGCTGAATGATAAAATGTCCCTCCCATCACCACTTTTTTTTTTTTTTTTTCATTTGTTTGTTTGAAACAAACGTATCATATGAGTGTTCTGCCTGGAGAAGCCTAATGTACCTTGAAATAAGTTTTATTATGATGAAGTAATGAATTGAAGTTAGAATGTTTCTTCAGGCCAGGGAAGTTTATAGAGGTTAGTACATCACAAAGAATAAAATGTAAAATAAAGGCATAAATCTCAAGGTGGTACAGATATTGCTTCTGCTAAAACTGCATGGATTTTTATAACAAAAATCCCCCCCAAATTAAAATAAGTCCTATGTCTTTCCTTATAGCAGCTAGCAAGTATTCCCTCAGTTTCTATGGCAATATTTCCTGTTAAGGATATAGCTAATCTGCTTTTGGTTTCCTAGCACAGATTCCAAACTTGCTATTGAAACATAAACTAATTTCTCACTGCTTATTATTTAAACACATTGCCCTCCTTTCTAAGAATGGGGACATCGTTTCTTCATGTGACTTAATAGGAGACAGAAAAAGGGGAATTGTGATGCATACTAGCATTCTAAAAATCGAATAATCCTCCCTGAGGCAGTGCACCTAAATTCCTGGTCTCTGAGGCATAGAAAAATATTAAGAGGACCTATTACCAAATTCACCATTAAATCACCCTGATTCTGACATAATGGGTTTAATATTTTCTTTCCCAGCAATAATCTGTGGAGGCGTTCAAGTAAATGATCTTGGGATCATCCTGTAAAGCTGTGATCACGGATATAAACGCATGGCAGAATCTGAAATAGTGATGGTGATGTTTGACCCAGCCATGTTTTAACAGATATGATTTTATATCTTAGAAAACATAATGCAATTCCAAAAATATCAGCCAGGGGATTTTTATACTGCTAACTACTTACAAATCAAAAAACTGTAACTTTTACGTAGCCCTAAAATAAAAAAACAAGTGGATATGCACAACAAAGAATGAAATATTACAGACGAAACAAGAAATCATTAAAACATCAAGGGATATCAAATGATCAAGGCTTATGCTTCCCTACATACAGAGAAAATGTGTTAAGCCACAGAACAGAAGTACACTTGCACTTTTCATTTTAACAGTTCTTAAGAAAATTATGGCTTATGAAATTCTTCTGGATGTGTTTGCTTTCCAATTTACAAAAACACTCCTACATTAGGTAACTTCCTAATGTATTCATCCATGTGACACATAATTCATCCTTTCTCTGTTCTTCCTTTCTTGTTTTCTATTTTTTTTATTTAATACTTGAATTAATCCAAGTCATCTCCACTCAGTCCACATATGGATGCTGTGGATTTATGTTTACTAATCCAAAGTTTCTCTGTTACTACTACTTTCCACCTCTACATGTGTGACTGTTTGGCAAAATATAACCCTCTGTATAAATTCTGAGTAATACCACCTCACAGTTTGTTCTATTTGAAAAATTGAATTGGTCACCTAAGAGGAGCATCCTCTTGCCTCTTGAGAAGTCAACATTAAACACAAATTCTAAGGCAAATGATACCGAGGACTGAAATATTTATGTGCTTACTAATGGATGTTAGTTCCATTCTGCTTTGATTTCTTTGATTAGCTTGGAGACCAGCTCCATTTTTCATCACTTTTTATGCTGACAAATGCATTGAATTAAGAACCCAACAACTTCACTTGCTGCCACAGAGGCCTTGTGGTTACCAGCATGTTAAATCCCCAGTGAGGTTCCCTGCCAGCATCCATAGAGCCCAACAAGGTGGGGAGCTGTGCACCTGCCACCTGCCCGTAGACACGCTCACACTGGCACAAAACTACTCCTGGAGGGATCCCTGATGACATTTCAGCAAGGTTCACTCCATCCCATTTCTGACACTGCTTGTGTTATGGGTGGGTTGGTACTGGGGTATTAATTAAGGGTCTACAATACTCAATTTGGCTTGATGATACCATGTATTCATTTCCTTCCTCACTCTTCCCTAGATTACTAGGTCTGCACTTCCCAGTCCCAGTCCTGTCAGCTCCTGCTGTGCTGCTGCTTGCTGTCACCTCTCTTGGGCATCATCAGCCAAGGCCCCTGGCAGGCCCCCAGCATTTTTCTCCATGTTGTATGTATTTGTGTCTATGCAGTATTTGTGTCCATGAAACTGTCTGATGTTAAGGATCTTCCTCTGCTTCCAGGATCTTTCCTCCAGGTACGATCTTCAATGCCTTATTTTCAGGTTCCCTTCTTCTTATGAAGATGACTTCATTTGGAAATTCTGATCTTCCACCACATGCTCCAAGCTCTACATTTTCCCAGGTTAAATGATGCAATGTGAGAGCAGCCTCCTGTACTTTACATCTCTGTTAACTGAGAGGATTTGGGGCATGCCACTTTTCTTTAGACCAGTTCTCAAAATTTACAAGGGGTCCACAACCATTGCAGCTATCAAACAACAGGCTGTGCTTGAAGGTTCACTGGTTCAGTTTCAGACCTTTACCTCTGCACACAGTTGTTCATGTTTACAGTTTGAGGTTTTGGGGTTTTTTTCCTGTGATGAATAAAAACTAGAAAATAGTCTCAGGAAAAATTCACATGATTCAAAGGCCATGGTCAAATAAGCATTTTATTTTAGAGGATCTCTGTTCAGTCTTACACTAAGTACCAATCTGTATAGCCCAATAGAGCTTTGAGCTTCAGTAATTGACCTCAACTGAAGACCTTGTTCCTCTGGAGCTTTTAAAACCATAAATCTTGCTTAAATGTGTTTTCACATAGTTTCTAACATTGTTGTAGGTGGGTCAAAATTTTGTCTCTGAATAACATATAATATAAACATATGACAACTGAAATATTTCTATTAACTCAAAACCACAAACTTTGGGAGGAAAATGGTTGTTGAATTGAAATTCTTGTAAACATATTAGAAGATGCTTCTCACAAGGGTGGCTATGGAGGGGAACTTTTCTATCTTTTCAGTTGGAGTTCTACTGCTAAAGTCCAAAATATTTGTCAAATACACTGATTCAGCTCTTTTCTCTTAACAGCTGTCTGCAGCTCAGTTCATACACTAAAAGTAACTGAAGAGTTTTCTGATTTTGCCTGAACTAGGTGAACTGAACAAATTAATAGGTCCTGTTAACTGACTAAAAGATTGGTTTGCATCAAAGCAGCTAATAGAGCCTTTTCCTTCTGTCTGAACAGAAAAGTGTGAAAGAATGAATCCTGCTCAGCTTGGGTGAAGTGCCAATTAAGTCAGTGGAAAAGTAGGCATTTATGGCAGTTTGGCCACAAGCACAGTATTTAGAGGCAGCTGCTGATTCTTCAGAACTGCAGTTCAGCAACCCTGTACTCTACCTTCAAAAGGCCTTGGTTTAGCAGTCGCTTTTCAGTGACAAAAGGTTTCTCTGTGCTAGGTTTCTGAAGGTAGCAAGATTTTCTTTTTGCAGATGAGGGGTGAATGAAGTGTGAAAAGGGGAGACAAACTATGTTGCAGAGGAACAGGGTGATATTCTCTAAGAAGGCCCAAAATCACAAGTAGCCAGCCGTGATAAGCAGCACTTCAGCATCTTCTACTACCGTAGCGGTGTGCTGAAAATGGAGTATGCTTTAACTGGAAAGGTGTTGATATCTAAAATAACTCCTTATGCCTTTTCTGGCCATCACAGAAGGGCATCTCTTGAATTTTTTATAGGAATTGCCCACATTTAACTTCAGAGTGAGTTAAAGAGTAGTAGCAAAGTGCAGCTGACTGCAGCACAGGGAGAACAGAAGCTCTGTCATTACTTTGCAGACAGTGCTTGCAGTGCTCATAAGCAAAGAGTAGGTATGATTATCAGGGCAGGCCTTTTACTTTCTGCTATAATTGGGCAGATTGACCTGCTAGGAAAACCAAGACCCTTTCATGCAGAATTCAAACAAAGCACATCTTATTAAAAAGTATTCTTAAGACATATACATCTTCCTCAGGAAGGGAAGGTAAAATCTGACTCCCCTCTTAGAAGAGGAAGTAGCCAAGAATAAATCTGCTTGCAGTTATTTCAGCAAATACTGTGAATTACATTTATTAATTCTGTCCAAAGACGTGATGGGTGTCAGAAAGAAATAGCCATAAATCCTACAAATTTATGTCACAGAAATATAAGGGGTCTGATTTTTACACTAATCTTATGTAAGTACTTCTGGGCTGATTTTATTGGATTAATTTGTGGTTTGCTTCAACAGTAAGAGAAATCAGAATCAGGCATAAAAATTTCTACCTGTTCTCACTAAGCTACAAAGCGGATGGCCCTGACTGCAAGTCAAATGGGGAAGCACGAATGAATTAACATCAAAACATTTTTCTTTCTTCCTTTCTAACTGAAATTGCTTTCAGCCTGCTGAATTTCTAATGCATCCTCTGGTGATCACTTCCTCAGTCTCCCATTCCCTCTTTGCTCTCTCGTCTGCTCAGCTCTGATGATAATGCACCATGCAGAGGTATAAGCCATATTTTTAGATGCACAGACATTATAATTGATTTTTCCCCTTCAGTTCCTGTGAGGAGTAACTAGATACTTTATCACTTTTAAGTCTAGAAACTTGCTATTCCTTTACCTCTACCCATTTCATCATACCCCAGCAAGGATTATGTGAAAGGGATATATGAGTCTCTCCTGCTGAGCCAACAGGCTAGCTTTTAATTGGCTTTTATGAATCACTTTCAAAATGCTTGAAATTGTAGAAAAAGTCCAAAATAATTTAAAGGGGATGTTGGTTGATTTTTTGTTTCTTATTTCTTTTTTTTAAGTATTTTATCAATGTACTTAGTAGAATCTTAAAGAATTCTTTCTCAGATAAAGTCTTTAAATCCTTGAATGAATGTTTCTAGGTAATGAACACAGAGGAATTATTATCTATGAAAACATTAACACACTGTAGATGGAGTAAACACTTAATATTTTGTTAAAGACAATATGAAAATGAGACCTAATTGCTGTTACATGGTACCAAAATTGATTTTGTAGTACTTTGAATTACCAGTCAAGTCACAAGTTGGTTGGCAGTGCTCCTGCACTTAGCAGAAGAAAGTTTTCATGGCATAAAATATAACTTCCCTGGGATTACATGCCACATGTCCTATATTCTAGCCAGAAGATAATCAGACTGTTTTTTCTGCAAGATGGTAATACTGTTAATGCAAGCTCTGTGAATAGAATGGCAAAGAGCAGTGCTCCACCAGTGCAACTAAGCTATTTCATTCCTCCTTTTTTTTTCTAACACAATAGAGAATTTTCCTTACCACCACATGCTCTGTAACTAAACATCTACATTGCCATTGTTTTAATGCAACAATACATTATATTTTTTAAAAATATGTTTGAATTTTGTTTTTAACTTTAACAGTTATCCAATGTCAGCTAGAAAAATCATGTATGATACATTTAAAAAGAAAATAATCCTAGGAATTTCTTGACAATTTCTGCAGGGATGGTCATATGCTTTTCACTGATTAATTTGAATTTTCCTAATCAGCCATGTAAAAGTCCAAGCTCAAGTGACTGTGTAGGTTGAAACAAGTCTTCTAATAGGATTGCAATTCTTGCTCCCAAATGCAACAGAAAGAAATGTAGCTCTGCAGCATGAAAGCTACAGCTTACAAACACTGATTTCTCCTGGTGTGAGTCTTCTGTTATATGTTATTTAAGAACATAACATGTAAAACAACTGAGAACCTTTAATGCTTCTACTTAAGCCACACCAGATTCAAGTCTGAGCAATGGAATGAAGCAGTGGAAGGAAACTTCCTGTATATAATGCAGAATATCTTTACAATAAAAATGCAATTTCTGTCTACTTAATAAGCTCAGTTTCATGTCAAATGACTCTTCATGTCTCTGTAGCACCAGGAGGTTTTCTACTTGCTTTCTCAGTCTTTCTCAGTCAGAATATGACTTTTGTTTGGAAAAAGTACCTACACATAGAAATTTAAAGTGTGCAAATGGGAAAATATGGAGAAACGTGGAAATGACTGATGTGAGCTTTGGGCTCCAAGGGTCTTAGCTTAAGAAATTACATCCACCTAATAAAACCATAAAATGGACAACTACTGCAATTTTTCTGTTGTGGCTGATTAGCTTTCTAAACCCTTACTGATATAAATACTATCAGTTGTGTCATTTGTCACAATGTGATGTGGTTATCAACTGGGAAAGGAAAGAGGAGAGAGAAAGAGGACATCTATCAGTGAAAGTGTTTATTTATTTTATTCGAAACAAAAGGGAACTACTTACTTTACTAAAACAATGACATCTCAGGTTGAAAAATATTATATTTCTTATTTCCCAAAATATTTTGTATACAACAAGACATACTAATAAGATTTAGTTGGTAATTGTTTTCTTGACATGAAACTCTTTGTCAAAACTATTAACTTTAAAACACAACCAAACAAAAAAACCCAACCAAAAGCTGATAAACTTAATTTAGAAGAGGGAGAGGTAATGCCAGAAGGCTAACAAGAATAAAGATTTAGGTGACTAAAGAAAATTCTGAACTTGTGAAGTAAGAATCACAATCCAAAATTTTGTATGTTTCTGTATAATCTGAGAAAGCTGCTCTGAAAACTCATATACTTGGTCTCCAAATGTGAACAAAATATCAGGAATAAATATAAAGCCAACTTAATTGCACATATCCATCTTTTATTTGTTTCTTACTCTTCTTCAAACAGAAAGAAAATCTCACCATTATTATTTTAACCATTTGAACTCAGCTGTACCCAGACATTTTGTGTAGGAGACTACAGCATTCAATGAGCAAAGACTGAGCCAACACTTTCAGGGCTGTTTGCAATTATGCTAAAAATGCAAATATTTCTACAGGTCGCTGAATGATGCAACCATCTCAATATAACAAAAAAACACCCTCATTTGGACATTTTTTAAAATGTGCAGTTAGTCATGGGTCTGGATGAGTACAGAATCGCTGGGCTGAACAGCTTGACAGAAGAAATGGAAAAAAAACCAAAAAAACAAACTGCTGATGCTTTAAATTATATTTTTTTTAAATCACTGTGTTCATGGTCAGTCATCCAATTTTAGCCATAGAAAATGTTATAAGGAATTCAATCATGAAAGCTCTAACTATAGGTCTTAGCTTATTTATTTGTTTTTTATTATTGTATACACTGCGTAAAAATATGTTCTTTTTAACCACAGCATAAAACTGAAGATCACCTTGTTAAAAATGCCAGTTTCTACAGAAAAATAAATATTCCTGTGATTTTAAAACCACCACCCAACTAACACCATTCCTAATGGTCACTTCTGATATAAGACATCAACTTTCACTCTGAAATGCACTCTAATCTCCAGAGACCTTATTCTTCATAAGAAAGTTAGACTTGTCTAACTTGTTTGGCTTGTCTCAGCAGTAAGAACATATCTAAAGGAGTTCTTCCCTCTGAGCTCTGGGGATTTTTTTTCTAATCTAGAATTGTCATATTTGTCTCTTTTTCCTCATAAACAAAGGTGATCAAAAGTACTCACAGGCATGAGGAGGTGATATGGGAAAAGAACACTTAGCTTGAAGAATGTAGCTCCTAACTTAATGAGCACAGAGTTTTTCTTCTGGGGTTGGTTTCAATCAGATTATATTTTGAATTAGTGAATAAAATATTGCATTTTTTAACATATTTTGCTCTTGCCCAATAACAAACAAGCTGAACCTCACAGTTCCCATTTTCTCCCAGTCTGTGGTTGTGTCTATAACCATTGGGTTGAGGCTCCAATCCATTCTGATGCTTGGTGAGCCTGATAAAACAATGGCTCAATTCGCTGAATAAATTTTTAACATGCCGGCCCATTCCAAACCAACCATTTTGGCATGCACTGAGGAAAACCTCCTCAGTGCATTTACTCCACTCTATTGATTCACACTGTGATATGAAGTTCAATGTATATGTTCTCATTTGATGCAGATTTCCTGAAAGGAATTACAGTGATTCGTGACTGCTCCGGAGTCACTGCAAATTTTGCAGCAACAGATGAAGGAAGAAGTGTAGTGAATAAAAGCAGACTATTATTTTCTGTCTAGGTGTCCTGGGATGCCTCAGCATCACAGCTGGACAAGGGAGGGGATTGTCCTGCTCTGCTCTGAGCTGGGGCAGCCTCACCTCCAGTGCTGGGGCAGGTTTGGTGCCACAATATAACAATGACATGGAGCTGTCAGAGAGTGTCCAAAGGAGGCCATGAGGATGGTGAAGGGCCTGGAGGGGAAGCTGTGCAAGGAGCAGCTGAGGGCACTGGGTGTGTTCAGCCTGGAGGAGACTGAGGGGAGACCTCACTGCAGTCACAACTTCCCCATGAGGGGAAGAGGAGGGGAAGGCACTGATCTCTTCTGTGTGGTGAGCACTGACTGGATGTGAGTAAATGGCATGAAGCTGTGTTAGGGGAGGTTTAGGCTGGATATCAGGAAAAAGCTCTTCCCCCAGAGGTGGCTGGGCACTGGGACAGGCTCCCCAGGGAAGTGGTCACAGCACCAAGCCTGACAGAGTTAAAGAAGTGTTTGGACAGTGCTCTCAGGCACAGGGTGGGTTCTTGGGGTGTCCTGTGCAGGGCCAGGAGTTGAACTTGATGATCCTGATGAGTTCCTTCCAATTCAGCATGTTCTGTGATTCTATGGGAATTCTTGAATTTGTAAGGAAGATGCAGTAATGCAGGGTAGCTTCTATCTACTGAAACAGCCTATGCTTTCCAAAAGGTAATGGAGGTACTTTGGCCAAACTGGAGATGGTAAAGAATAAAGCAGGCATATGTGCGAAGAAAGAAAAAGCAAACCCACTAAAATTAGATAAAGACTATTTTTCTCTCTTGGGTTGTTTATTTTTTTTCTTTTCCCTACAGAAATATGAATATATTTAATATTTTTCTGCATTTCCCAGCTAAAAAAGATAAAAATTTTACAAGTCCTGCAGCAAAGGTATATCAGAGGCAACATCAGTTAGGCAACAAGCCAACATCTCTAAACATTTTTAGCCACATTTTTCAAATTTAACAGCAATCAAAGAAGAGTCATATAAATACCAAGCTCTTGGAAAACTTCCAGAATGCACCATTTTAATTTAGATATTCCTACATGAGGACAGTTGCTAAGGGTGCATGTTAAAACAGGTATTTATATTCAAATATTCATTCTGCTTTGTTATTGCATGTCAGATGAACTACATGTAAGAAACATGCACCTGTACAATGTATGTTTCAATACTAGTTCACAGTCCTCAAGAAAATCATTAGACATTTCCTCTATTTTTTTTTATTACTCCTCCTCCTCCTCCTCCTCCTATTACTACTCTTACTATTTGCATTTCTTTGACATTAAAATATAAATATTGAAAATTCTTCACACACTTGAGAGTGAGAGAACTGGTAAAGGACAGTTGTAGAGATTAGTCACTTGATATTTTCACATCTAAATCAGGAGGTGCTTTAGAATATATTGTGGAAGAATACAACACTCCTTATAGGAGTAGAATTTATTACTTTATTACTATCAGTCTTTGTTTCTTTTTTTCCCCATGAATTTTTAGAACAGAAATCTTGTTGAAAACTTGCATTCCCCTAACTAATAATTTGAAATATTTACAGCCTTTGAGAGGAGAATTCATATCACATTAGAGTTGAAAAACTTTTCTAAAACCATCTCTAGTCATCTATAAATGCACCTGACAAACTAGCCTTTTAATGTTATATTTTCACCCCACTGGTGAAATGAAACATTAAGTTTGTCATTTTAGAAAACTTATTTCCTTGTCATTTTTTATTTATTTGATGGAAAAATCAAATCAAGTCAGGAAAAAAACTCTCATGCTGTTCATCTGTTCACCAGAGAAGATAAATGTGGAAGTCAACATGTATTAAGTAGCATTATATGCTAACATTAAATGACTGCAAACTACTGATATGCTTTCACTTATTATCTCTCTGGGACATCTGTCAATATTAATACAGTAAGTGGCTAAGCAATCATCCCTAGTAAATAAGTATCAGATCCAAATGCATCACCCTTCAAGCAATTAAATGGAACCTTGGGATAGAAGATTAACATACTATTATTTTTAATTACATTATTTATTCCTATTTTTACTTTATAAAAATTAATAACTCCTTAGAAAACAAACAGTAGGGAGGGGCTAAAATACTCAGAAACTTTTAATTTCTTTTTATTTATTTTTGCATTTCATACTATAATTCCCTCTAGAACAAAATAGGGTGTCCAGTTGTTTAACCATAAGCACTTCATTAGGTCAATTCATTTTATGTGGCAGGTAGAGTGCTGTTGCACTCCATTTTCCAATTAGCCACAAGTTTACTAAATGACTTTGGGAGGAGCAGTAAAACTAAATATCTAAATGTATCTCATGTCTATGCAAATGGAAGATGAATGCAAGGATCAGTGGTACATAATTTGCTAACACACAGGTAATGGACTTCCCTCATTTCTTCAGCAGAAGTGGAGTCTCAGCCTCATATATTACAGACCATGTAAGTTTACTCACTTTAATATCTACCATTAGACATAAGAGAAAAAGCTGCAAGAATTCTGTACTGTAATGTTAGAGAAAATATGGAGGCTAACATGGAATTAAGAAAAAAATTTAAGAGCTAATAGTAACTTAATCAAAAATTTTTAAAAAGATACAATAAGGACAAGCCCTTTAGAATCTGCTGTATTAGAATGAAATTCATTAATCCAGGAATATGCCTTTCACTACTGCCTTCTGAAAAAAAGTCATCTAGTTCTTTACAAGGACGTCATCATCAAAGTGGCATTGAAGTGAAATGAATTTTTCTCACAGTCTGGGCCCTCTGTCCCTCAAAGTAAAAGTACATCATGTGATATAGTCACAAACATCCTACATTCTGTGGAAAGCAGTTGGTCACTTGAGCCAAGGTATATCACTATAAGCAGAAGGTGCTTTGCTGCAGTCCAGTTATATAATATCAAAATATTTGAGTCATGAAGTTGCCCAGAGGGCTGGACCACCTCTCCTATGAGGACAGGCTGAAGGACCTGGGGTTGTTCAGTCTGGAGAAGACTCTGGGGACACCTTATCACGTCCTCCTAGTACTTGAGGGAGGCTTATAAAAAAGAGTGAGACTGACTTTTTACACAGATAGATAGCAATAGGACTAGGGAGAAGGGTTTTGAACTGAAAGGGGAGAGATTTCAATTAGACATTAGAAAAAAGTTTTTTACAAGATAGTGGTGAGACACTGGAACAGGTAGCCCAAAGAAGTTGTGAATGACCTTGTGCATGTTGTTCAGCCTAGGACTCCAGGACTTGCTGCTGCTTGGAAAACGTTTTGTGGAATAGATAAAACGTGCCATATGCTAGCCACAGCTATCTGTAGAGTGAGTGGTGTCTTTTAAATAAAGAGAAAGGAACGGTCAGGACCAATGGTGGCTGTGTATCCAAAAATCCAAAACTGATTGGGTGAAATCCTGCCTGCTCACCTACTGAAGGGCAACACTTCATACTGGGACTGAGGATTTTACAAGATGGATGGGGGAAAGACAAGGAATGGCAAGAGAGGGTTGGTGAGGACTTACAGTACCACCCATCTGTAATTTCAAACTTTTAAGCTCTTCTACCACAACAGTTAGCACTAATCCTCTAAGCTTGCACAGCGATTATGCAAGATTTCATTCTATGGCTATGGTCCCTCAGGGCTATTTGTTTCATTACAGTGAGAAGCTGGAAAATATCTGTGAAGTTTAAACAAGTTTGAACAATGTAAACTACTGGATAATAAGTTAAAACAGTCTGTTTGATGAATGTGGTTGTGTCACGCAGTATGTGACTAACTTAAAACTGTGAGAGTGTCAGGAAAATAAGATATCAGGGTCAAAGTCATGGTGAGCTTTCAATCATGCTTGGAAATATGTTCTTCTTTCTCACATGTGATTTCTCATTATGCCTCTTTTGACATTCCCCAAGCATTAATACACCTGTTGAGAAAATTACAGCTGTCCTGAGGACAAAAAAAAAAAAGTCAGTTTCAAACAGTAAATTCTGGAAGAATGCTTAGTGACAGAAGAGATTGTTGTAAATTTTGGAAAAAGAAACACCTTCATTAAGTAAATAGCATTATAGAATGATCATAAAAGCTACTTTACAATTTCATCTGATCAAGATGAAGAGCCATTATGAAGGGCACCATTTTATAGAATTAAAGATGCAAGAGGTATATTAAATCCTATTGTTCACATGACAAAAGCAAGTTCAGGTGGATTCTGCTTTGAGTCCCCATTTCTGCTAGAATAAAGAATTAAATTACTATGAAAATTATGAAAACCTCAAGGGAGGATTTTTGTTGGTTTTGCTGTAGGGGTTTTTTGTTGTTGTGTGGTTTGTTGTTTTGTTCGTTGGGGTGATTTTTGGTTTTTTTTTTTTGTTTGTTTAGGGGTTT
>WEIU01013134.1:28338-62788 GCA_013389925.1 Aegithalos caudatus | reverse complement strand
CACAAAACTAAAACCATTTCTCTTCATGAGTGATACTTGCACAAGGGGCATGAACAGTGGTGCTTCAGAATCCCTCACTGGAGTCACAAAGTGCCTTTGGCAGTGGAATGCATGCTGGTTTTGGGAAGAGGTGAAAAAATTATGTCTGACCAAGTGTAAGTAAGTGGTTGCACCAGGATGAAAAATAAATTCTCATGCCACTGGTAACCCTCTGGCATCTCAAGGAAGAAACTTAATTTTTCTACTTAGTTAGAATGCAGATGTCTAATATCAAAGTAGCTGCCAATAGTGTCTAAAAACTGCGGTAGCCTTTAACCAAGAGCAAAGAACTGAAGTTTTTGGGTAACAGCCCAAAGACATCCAAGACAGGCAGAGAGTGTGTATTAAAGACCCCAGCAGTTCTAAGCTTCTCAGCATTCCTCTGTTTAAAACAAGTGACAAGAAAAGTGGCACAATTTTATTAGAAAAGAGAGCTTCCTTGCATCCAAATATTGCTAAAAAATAAAAATAAAAGGCTACAGGGATGGAAGGAGCCTAGTAATTTTTACATTATCTTCTGTTAAAAGAGAAAGTTAACTTTATAACATCCCAGAAATTTCTCTGTAAAATACTTAGGCATTTTCACCACTTTATTGAGGCAGAAGCACCTCTTTACTCAGCCGCTATAGTGGTGCTTGCTTAGTTACCTGGCTCACTGCTCCTAGCAATGTATCCAAATATATTTCATCTCATGCACTGGGGGTAATTTTACAAAAGAAAAAATCCTCCACATAATAGAAATAAAATATTTTTGACTTTCCTGTGATAACATAGTAAGCCTGGGACAAAAATTAGGAACCCAGTTTTTTGTGTCCCATTCCACATACCACAGGATTACTCAGCTTCCTTCCTCCCTTCACATCTGGGGGTATCCCCTTAATGAACACATTTATCTATTCTAACCACTGCACTATGTTAATACCTCTTCAAAGTCCAAGACTCAACTGAAACCATCCCAAAAAGCCACGTGTGACAGCCACACAATCCAGCTGGGCAGAGCTCCATTAAAAGCCAGGCTATTCAGGGACTTCTCATCCAGATGATTTATCTCTTTAGAGGATTTAGAAACACTGGTAGCAAATCACAAGGGGCCTCTCAGAGCTGTGAGCATCTTCTTTTTCTGAAGGACAATTTGGGTGCTGAGGACAGGAGATAGACCAATATGAAATCACTGGAAGAGCCTTGGCTGCTTAACCACCTTTACAACCTCAGATCATCTGAATACAGAAAAACTAGTTACAGCTAGGTAAATAGTTTTATTACTTGACCAGTAGCTTAGGGGTGAATTTTTAATAACAAGTTTAAAATTATTTTGAAAAACAAAACTCTTGATGTAGGATGTGATGAAGCAAACTATGATTTTCTATAACACTTTTTGAAATCTTTCTCATTCCAGTTGGACAGTGACAATGTTTTCAAGGAAGATAAACATTTCTCAGTCCCATTTCAAAACTTTTGCATTTGAAAGCAGGTTCCCATGATAATTGGTGTCAATGAAAATTTTGCACTGCACACTTTATTTCTGTTCTCCAGTAAAAAAAGCAGGAAAGACCTAAAGAGTGAAAAATGTCTTATTTCTTTGCATTGCCGACTTAATTTTTGTGGTTTCTTTTATAATAATGGTTTGGCATATCCATAACTAAATTGACCATCGTAACTCTTAATCTCATTTCCTCTCCCCCTTCCTTTAAGTCAATACAAACATCACAGTAATATTGCCATCACTGAAACTGCAACTGCACTTTACTGCTAAGGTAACACACAGGTTTCCTGCAATTCCAGTTCCCATTCCAGGAACATCAATAATTTCTGCCCTAACAGTGTCTAAGGCTATTGGCAGTCATCTTCATAGTCAGCAAAAGAAAGGAATAACCTTAAAAGGAGACAAGAAATTAATGTTGAAACTTCAGAATTTTCTAGACCATAACAAAAAGTACAAAATAATGATATAATTTTAATTAACTGTGAAATGGTTAATCTGAATAGCCTTTTCACCAAGACACCTCATTGGGAAATGGATCCAGCCAGATGCTATATGGCAGCCATTTTGTAAGGAAAGCACAGTTTCAACAAAAAATTTATCATTAACAGGGAAAAAGTCAATGAGTGCAATGAAAAATGCACAGCTAAATAGATATTTTACAAACATGAATACAAATACTTCATGCTTTTGCAAACCAGATACAGCTTAAAACAATTAAGGGTTGCTCCTAGCTGCGTAAATGCGGATTAAAAGCAAACCCGGGTCACTGAAGTAACACCACTGCAAAACCAGGGGCTTTGGGTCTATAAAGGATAATCTAGGGACAAAAAAAAGTACTCCTTTGAAATTAAACCAAATTTTTACTTTAATAGAAAAAAGTGGTATTTACATGGCTTAAAATGACTTAACAAAACTGGGGTGGGGGGACAGAATTCAATTACATTGCAATATCTAGTACATCTAGTTCAGATTAGGTGCACAATGCCAAATCATAATATAAATTAAAACAATTAATTGTTGGTCTGTGTTTTCAACCCCTTCTCAAAAGTTCAATTACTTCAACGCTGCTTCTTCCATGGAAAAGATTCTCTCACTAAGAAGGCAAAGGGAAAGACATTCTCTTGACTTGTGTTGAAAATTCAGGATTCCATTTTCGAAGCAGCTGAGTTTACCTCTGAATAGAATTGACTCAGTCCTGCCTTTAAATACAAGGGCAGAATCTCTCTTTTGAGAACTCCAAAACTGCAAATGAGAAATGCTTCACACCAGACATCTACCTAAAGCTTGTAAAACATATTTTCTCCACGGAGAAACAACTACTTGCTAAATACAAGAAAATGATGCAATTAAAACCCCATAAAATGTATTTTTCTGCAGATACTGAGGTACTTTCTCAGCTTAAAGTGCTCATACTAGAAGTATCTCAAAAATGCACATGAACCAAATGTAATCTTAATAGTTCTATTACTTCAGGACAACAACTTAAGGTTAAGACTGTCTGAAGGAGACCTTCTATCACTTGACTTTCAACAATGAAGGAAATCCTGTGTTTCAAAGAAATCTCCATTATTTCTGACATGTTATTCTAGCTCAATGTTAACACTAGAGCTGACTAAAGAACCTAAAACTGAGAAGAGGAAAAAGCTAAGACAGATCCACAGAGGCATGTAGCAGCATGTTTTGGTTTGTTCAACTCACCTGCTGCTGTCTGGAACACACAAACAGGCTGAGATCCAAATAGAGTTAAAGTTGCAGTCAGAAACACTTTACAAATAAACTATGGTAGGTACTTGCCCAATGTGAAACAAAAACTAAAACTGTGAGTGATATGGAAAGTAATTAGGAATATAAATCAATTAATATAAAATATAAGCCCCAGAATTAACCCTGCATATTATACTCTTAAGATTAAAAACAAACCTTCACATGTCAGAAAGATGTCACAGATATCAGGCTTCTCAAATATGCTAAAGAAATAAAATCAAAAAACACCCACCACTCCAGAACTCCACCAGTTAGGGTTCAGACTTTTGTGAGTGCACTTCTGGATCTTCCTTTTC
The DNA here is from genome assembly GCA_013389925.1 of Aegithalos caudatus. NCBI lineage: Eukaryota > Metazoa > Chordata > Aves > Passeriformes > Aegithalidae > Aegithalos > Aegithalos caudatus. The sequence continues at coordinate 59,206 of WEIU01013134.1, read as the reverse complement.
TCCAGTCCCATCAGTTCAGAGTATTTCACGCCCTTTATAGTTTAACATTTCCAACGTCAGTAGCATGACAGGGATAGTGTATGATCCAGCTGGTATCTTACTACAAGCTGCAAGTTACTCTAAACATTACCACTAATTTAAGATTTAGTCATGATTTGGCATTCACTGACTGTGTGACTATTTCTGATGGTTGTCACAATATATATACATATATACAGTATATATTCTTATTAGAAAAATACATCTGTTCATTAAGAGGAGATCAAGCAGACTAATTTATTTTTCTTCAATAAGATAACTGCTTGTCTAGACAAAGGAAATGCAGTAGCTCTTATCTTCTGAACTTCAACAAAGCATTTGATATAGCGCCTTTTCAAAAATTATTACTGAGTTGGAAAGGAATTAGAGAGATTAACAGACTGGCTAATCAGGAAATGTAGAGCTGAAACAGTAAGGAGATTTCCTTGAGATTCAGTGGCAAGGATAATTTTATTTCATGTTTTCACTGAACGTTACAGCAAAAGTTGTAGAAGCTTTATAATGAAATTTAAAAGGCACAATCTGTAACAAGTAAAACCGCAATGGGGCTACAGCAGGAATTACACATGGAAGATATGAGTAACAGAAATATAAATGTATTAAGTACAAGGCAATGCATTCAATAGTAACAACCAGCACTTCCTCTGTGTGCTGGGAGCATGTTAGTTCAGAAAACACAGTGGCAGAAAGAATTAAGCATATGAGGAATAAACAGGCTTAGTATCAGGAATCAACAACTTTGGGGAAAAAAATACAATTGTGCTTTTCAGATACAACAGGAAAGCTATTTCCTGTTTATCAGCAATACCCTGAGCACTTGCCATTCACATTCAAGAAACAGGATTAAGGATGCTGGTAAGAATGGAGAATGAAATTTAGGTAAGAAAACTGAAGTACTTGAAATTTATTTAGCATCAGAACACAACAGCTAAAATGAGGTATGACTATTTCAATAAATGTGATGGCACATTAGCATCAAAAGAAAAGGAGATATTTAAAGCAGTGTTCCTCAGACTTTAAAACTGAGGCTGTTGGAAATTGGAGAAGGGCTGTGGGCCTTCCAATTTAATGTTCTCACTTATATTTCATACAATCATAGAGCAGTTTGAGTTGAAAGGTAGTTGAAAAATATCTTCTAGCTCTCCCTGACACTTTCCGGAAGTCCAGGTTGTACAAGCCCCATCCAACCTGGCCTTGAACACTTCCAGGGATGGGGGACCCACAACATCTGTAGGCAACATACTGCAGCGTCTCATCACCTTTACAAGGAAAACTTATTTCTAATATCTAATCTAAACACTGCCCTCTTTCTGTGTGAAGCATTTCTTCCTTGTCCTATCATTGCACGACCTTGTAAAGTCCCTGTCCAGATTCCTTGTGGGCACCTCTGGAAGGTGCTATAAGGTAGTCCCAGAGCCACATCTTCTGCCCAACCCCAACTCTCTCAGACTGTCTCCACAGGAGAGGTGTTCCAGCCCTCTCATCATCTCTCCATGACCTCCTCTGGACTCACTCCAGCAGCTCCCTGTCCCTGCTGTGCTGGGAGCCCAGAGCTGATGCAGCCCTGCAGGGGGGCTCTCAGCAGGGCACAGCAGAGGGGCAGAATCCCCTCCCTCCCTCCCTTTCCTGCTGCCCATGGGGCTCTGGAGCAGCCCAGGACACGGTTGTCTCTCTGGGCTGGGAGTGCCATGGCTGGGGCATGTCCAGCTCTCATCCACCAGCACCTCCAAGTCCTTCTGGGCAGGGCTGTTCCCAATCCATTCTCCACCCAGCCCATATTTTTGCTTGGGATTGCCCTGATCTATGTGTACAAAAAAGACATTCTTAGCACACACCGATTAAATAGATAAAAGTCACTGTCTGAAGACTGAATAATACCAAAATCATTTAAACAACAGATCCCCTTGTGATCAGCATATTTCTTTCTCTTTCAGAAAACTAATAATTTCCAACTTAACTGAATACTATCCTCTAAACGACCATACTTTTGAATGTAACTGAAAAATTGCAAGTTCCCTTTGAACTGTATTCCTCTTGAATTCTTTTGGGCACTCCATGTCTGCTACTATGCTTGTATTGCCCTGGGGACTGTGACTGCTATTTTGGATCACAGCAGAGACACTCAGCTATGAAGCTGGCATAGTTTTTAACCACCTGGCCTGTTTACATCCAGTAGTCAGTGGGACAGGTTCAGAGAAACCCAAATTCCTCTTTTTTCCTGAGGTGCATAAATGAGTATGAGCATTGCCCTGATTAAAATAGGTACAGTATTGTTGTGCTAATTACATACATCCATATTGGCACAGGATCACTATTTTAGCCCCCATACAACTTTTCCTCATTCCTATTTCTCAGCCTATTCTCCCAAATTACTTAAAATGAAAACCAGAAAAACCCAAATGTACATGGAGTCTGAAAAAGGTGCTGGCAGATTACTTCAAGCAATTTTAAAAGTGCCTGAGGAGGTACGTGGGGATAAAAAAAGGTACCTCAAAGAGCAAAAAAAATGGGAAATTGGATGTCTAACTGGATGCAAATCCATTGAGCAACCCACTGACATCTTCAGCTGTATAAGTATCTCCAGTCTGAATACCTTTATAAAATCAACCTATAAGTCTTCACAGGGTCTTCAGCTACAGCAGAAGTTCTAACATGAAGAAAAAAAATGAAAATCATTAAAAAATCATGTTTTATTCTTAAAAAGCACCTTAGACAATCCAGTACCATTCCAGACCTTTCAGATTTTTTCCAGCCCAGTGTATAAGCTATGATTTCCCCAAGGCTACATTGAGCATGGAAGTAGTAACATCTACAGTCTAAGTAGGTTACTTGCATTCTGTGTCTGTTAAGGGAATAACTTTGTCATGCAGGATAAATTGCCTTTTTTCTTTGCACTGCTGTAGTAGATCTATGCTAAAAGGTAAAAAGCAACAAAAAGTGACATGCAACACAGCCTATCACAGATTACATAAATCTAATTCCAAAGGTGAATGAAAATTATATAAGAATCAACTATCTTTGCAGAAGCCAACTGAATGAAAAATATTCAGTGAAATTTGTGCCAAAAAGTTCTCTTTTGTTCAAGAGGATGATGCTCTGTGCTTTTAAAGACAAACAAGCAGGGTAGGACCATGGAAAAGTAGATGCCACAAATAATAAATCCACTGAAAGGAAACTATTTCTTATGGCAATTTTCAGAAATATACAAGTTTGTCAGCAGAGCAAATAAAGCTGACTAAAATCCTTTAGTGAAGTTTTAAATTCCTTTGTCAAGCCTTTAGAGCTGTTGCTTCTGCACCACCAGCCTCTGGCTATGCTCCTTGCTCCAGTGAAAGCTGCACCAGAGGGTGCTGGGGTGGCCTCAGTGAAACATGCTTGATTCACTATTGAACACTGGCTCTCCAAGTTTTTGGAACTGAAAGATGGGAACACCAACAGCAAGCACCATGAGCAACATCAGAAGCTCACAGCAAATTTAATAATTTCCACGAAGATCAGTGAGGGATCCACTCTTCCTTTTTCTCTTTGCTCTTTTCAGCAAATTTCCTTCAGTTCCAAATAAGGACAAACTGACTAAGAATCCCATTATTTCTGAAAACACTGGATTCAAATATAAGGTCTGGAGATGCAATTAAGTAAATTTTCTTATACATTTAGTGCAAAGAAAATTTTCATTAGAAAGAATTTTTTAGAGTTAAATTACATCCAGTGTTCAATTCAAACATTGTGAAAATACTAACAGCTCCTGGGAAGGAAATGCAACTTGGTACTAGCACAATGCAAACATGATTTTCAGCCATAAAAGCTTCTTCAATCAGTATTATCTGTAAGACTTCCAGGAGAATTCAGTTAAACACAATGTCATCACTCATTCTTGCAGCATTTTACTTCAACACGTCCTTGTTCACGATGAGGGTTTAGTCCTGAAATGGAGATCTGGATCCTTGTGCTCCAGCCCTGTTCTTGATTCAAACCTGCCTGTCTAAAGCCTCCCAGTACCTGCAGCAAGGTTTGATTTCAGCTCTTGCCTTCCAGCAGAGTTTAATGTTTGTGTCTCAGCATTATTAATTACTGTGATGAGTACATTTAATTTAAATATCTTTCCATGTAGAAATTATATCCCACAAGACAAGAGGCTTTATTTCCCTGGCACAATACTGCATTTATTTTAAAAATAGGGGTTATACATGCAGATTTTTTCAGATTAACAGGGCACTCAGTATCCTTTTATGCAGAACTGCTCTTTTCAAGAAATAAATTTCTGTGAGTTACTATTAAGTATAAAAATATTGTGAACACTAAGACTTTTACAGAACCCTCAGAAGAGAGAAGCAGGAGTACTCAGTACATGTTACAAACAACTCTGCTTGAAGTGATACCACCAGAGGAATACTGCAGTCACACATCACATCTACTTCCAGACACAGACATCAGAGAAAAGGATTGATTAATAAAACTCATACATTCCCAGCTTTGGATCTGAAGCTAACCAAAAGTGACAATACAAGCCCTACTTCAACTTCCTTCCCTAAAAATTGAAAGGTTAAGGAGAGACAGTGAACTTGATCAGCAGTAACAAGGGACCATTTAGATTTAGAAAGAGGAGGAAAAATAAAAATAAAAATAAAAATTAAAAAAAAAAAAACAAAAACAACAAAACCAAAAAGTAAATAAAGAAATAAAGATACCTGATACCGTAGCCTACATTCCAGCTTTTTCCTTTAAACATCCTGAAGAAACTATACCTCAAAATTAGCACCTTTTCTAAGACTGCATGACTCTAAATACAGGTATAAAATTCCTCCTGCATAAACAGAAACTGCTCTATTAATAAGTAGCAGACCTTCAATGTTATTCACAATTTCAGTGGAGACTGTTTTCACCTTCCATAGGACTTTGTCAATATTGACTCTAGAAACAGGGCACAGAAAAAAGTCAGAGCACTAAACAGCACACACTGCTCTGGGGTACAAACTCCAATCTTTCCACCTAGCTTAGAAAATAACCCACCTATATGTGACCTCCTTACTGCTCTGAAAACCAGGAGGAGTGAGAGATTAAAAAGAAACTACTTAAGCTGCCTTCCTAAAATGAATGGAGAAATCTTCATGTAAATACATGCAGCTTTCAGAATTTCAGCCCTGTCTCCTGCAAATGCTATGGTTGCTGAGATACTAACCTATATTCCAGGCTGCAGGCAGCACCCCGCCCGCAGACTCTCTGCCAGCTCAAGCTCCAGGAATTATGCCACGTGGAAATTATGACTCAGACAGCCAGCTAGACCTAGCAAGTTTAAAGTATCATCAGGCCAAGGATCTTACTGCAAACAGTCCATTTCCCCTTAAAAGTACCCTCCCCCCCAATCAAACCAAACAAAACCTAATTCAAGGGAAATCAAACATACCTGGTGAATGTCCTTGAAATTTTATTCCAAACATTTAAAGGCTGCTTTGTCTAATATCACCTTTTAAAACAGTTTAAATATCATGGGAGACAAGAAAATGAAAGCATTTTAGAAATATGAGCCAAAGCAAATGCCCCCCTTAACCACTGTGTTCTTCAGGAAGGTGAGGTGTTATTAGAGGTGAATGGCCTTACAGTAACAGCAGAGGCTAACTTAAGAGAAAGTGATTATCTGCTTAAAATAACTGCTAATAATAGTGCAGTATTATTACATTAGTTTAATGGTAATGACATTGTTTCCTTCTTTGGAAAAGCCAACTTAAATATTTTATTGAAAAATTAAATTACTTTAATAAAGTATTGAAGGTTTTTCCTCATATTTTGCAGGCCTAATCCTGAACAAGACATGAATACATCATATAAATGAGAAACCACAAATAAAATGAAATTAAGTACTTGAAATTACTATTTGGGTGTAGGCACAAACACTAGACAACTAGATCTTCTCTGAATATGTTTTAAAGATATTGACAGATACACTTGCAAAACTTATCATATTGCACTTGGTAGTAATATCAGCATACGTTGGTTGCATTTTTCAAGGATAATGAAACCTGCACTTTACTTGCAATTGTTTTAGTTACTAATGCCCCAAGTTCCATGTTTATAGAATTTGAAAATGATTTTTTTTTCCCTAAACTCAACACCACAAAGAATTTGTTTTACCCTATATTACAATATTGGCAACTGTGGAAGCCAGTGACAACAACAGCTTCACTTAACCTCCTGTGCCTTAGGCCTAGAAAACACAAGTGAGAAGGTTTGCATTACAATCACATGAACTGCAAGTATTCAACATACTTATGTGAACCTTGGATTAGTAAAGCAGCTGTGGGATAACCTGTGGTCTCCCCTTCACTTTACCTGAGGTTTTTACTTACCTCACACAACACTCGAGCCTTTGCAATATAAATATTTTAGCTAATTCTGTATTTTTCACTGCAAACTCCAAGACAAAGTTGTGTCATCTTAAGGTTCCACAGTACTGATGGGAATGTCTCCAGTCACTCCCTCCTATGCCTTACAAATATCACTACTCTTTCCAATGGCAATTATCAAAGGAATTAGGACTTGAAGGCTGTTTCAGAGATCCAGCTCTATTTGTAGGCAAGCAAATCCAGCTCTGATTTAATGCAAACCTGAGACAGCATGGTGTGGGCTATTGAACTTAACATCCAAAGTTTGACCATATCTTTTAAATCAGCCTCTTTCTCTCTGAATATGAATCTCCCTAGGACTTTCTTCCTATCACATCCCTACTATATATTTGGCTTGGCCAGCTGCTCCCCAACCCCACTCATGACATGCCAGAATCAAATTTCAGCAGCCAAGGAACACAACAGCCAAAATAGTATTTTAGTGTGGTGAGACATCTAAGAGAGCAATGAAGGGTCTACTTTGCTAGGCACTATTAGACTGATCCTCTAGATCACATCTAGGCCCTTAAAATTTTTCCTAGCATCTCCCTTCCACTCTGCACTTTGTGTTGGGATGTTGGCCAGACACCCACCACAATTCTCCTCTCAGGTTATCAGGTCTGGGAGAAGAACTTCAGGATGCTAAAGCAAAGCATATCTTCTTCCCAGTCCAGAGGTTGCCTTAGAAGCTAATTTTCAACATAAATTTTGCTTAATTCCAGGTTAAATCCTTGTGCTCTGATCACTTGGTGGGGAAAAGTGTAAAGGAAAATATCTGCACAGTCCCAAACCACATGCATTTACTTTTATCTTCTCTTGTTTAGAAGTCATAACAAGTGTTAAAACCACCTGAAAAGACATGTTTGCTTTTCTTTAAAGGATAAAGAAAATAGACTATAGAATAAAACCTCTTTTTAGCTGTAATAAAGCTATGCAATTCATTGAAAATTGAATTTTTTTCCCAATCTCTAGACCCATATTAAACAACTTGCCATCATTATATAAAATATATATATTGTATCTGGATTCAGACAGCGCAACCTTGGTTATGGAAAGTGCCCAGCAACCAGGATACAAAAAACCTAGTCTTAAACAGACAGGGTCTACAGTGCTGAATTCCCAAAGTCAGAGCCAACCACTTCCATTTTAATTGACTGTGAAGTGTGATCTGTGCAGGTTAGCTTACAGCATCTCAAACTGTTATGGATGACAGCCACTCACTAAAGAAGTAAAGAATTTATCACCCATTCCATTTTTAATAATTCAAATACATCAATAATTATGACCTAGTCAAAAGAAATGTCTGAGCTATGCACTCTCATAAGATTTGCTGTGATTACAACACAGGTGCAAATATAGTAACTAAAAATTTCCTGACAATTTCTCTTAAGGGGGAGATTGATAATCCAGAATATTTTATGTTACTTGAGCTAGATGTTCAGACCATAAGAGGAATTAATTATTCTGTCTAAATGACCTGAATTTGCAGCTTTTTCCTGTGTAAAGGACTTATAGTCAGCAATAGTTCAATAGATACATCCAATTTGTCTTAACTAAAAGTGAAAAAAAAAAATCAGGTAACTCTAGGAGCAGCTTCATCTAAGAGTTTCAGAAACATTAAATAAACAGCATGGTCCATCCTGAGCATACAAAACAGGCTGCACACCTAGCAGGGAAATCAAACTGTAAATCTGGAAAAAAAATGAACTGGCAGGAAAAGGGGGGAAACAAGCCAAAACCAAGGCAAATAACGCTTTGTTTTTTCAAACCACGTAACACCACTTCTTGTTACTGTCTCTTCAACCCCTTCAACATATAGTTTATGGATTTTGAAGAACAATATTTTAGAGATTAAGAATACCAGTATCCTATTCCTGTAGAGTTCATTGCAACTGGAGCCAACAGGCTTTTTTTCCTTCATACCGAAGGTACTGTTGATAATAAGCTTTCACCTGCCTGAAAACACACATGAAAATTTTAGGCTCCTCCTACAGGAGCTGTTTCTGGGGGTCAGTGAGCTGCTGCCTGAGGAGCATTAACAAAGGAGCAGAGAAAAGGAATACACCCCTGCCCTACTATCAAATACTCTGTACAGGGCTAATTCTAAGTCCAGACAGATTCATTCACCAGGAGAGGACTGCTAGCTGATAATGTCAAGGTTGTCTTAATGGGCAATGAAACTTTGGACATGATTCTCACAGAGTATTGTGTGTACACAGAAAAAAAGGCTCTCAGGAAGCCTCTCAATGAAATTGGGTACATGTGCTTTAATTTATACTGCAAGGACAATCTTCTGTCATACCCAAGCCTGAAAGCCATTTGGACCCAGTTAATTATTCAGAAACTTCCTTGTCTCACAGGGGTGATGTTATTTCAGAACAGGGTAGCAATAATTGGGTAGTAACTGTCCAGAGCTTCCACATTCAGAGATAATTTCTTTAGCAAGAGCCTTGCAATTACTTCTTTTTGGAAAGCTGCCAAGTTATTCCCCAGGAACAGAGGCAGTGAGAATCTACAGCTATAACAAATCAAGGACCTCCGTGTTTGATTTCACTAAGGCAGCTGTGTGTCAAAATCCAAGCCTTCCAAGCATCTCAAAAACATACAAACTGCTGCCTTGTACAGGAAAAAAATTTACAGTTGTCCCTCATGACACAGATCTGCTGTTCAGAAGCAAACAACCCTGTCTAAAGGGTTCTCAACAGAGAAATGATTTTTTCCCAACACAAACTTATGGATCTGCATTTTAAGACAAAACATATCTACATACAACTGCTCACAGTGCAGATGCTGTTGCAACAGAAGGAATTAGCTTGCAACTCTCAATGCACTTCTAATATGCCCAGTAAAACTGATGAAGGGTATAAAGTAGGGAAAACAACATTGAAAAACTGTGGTACACTGCTGCCTCAGCTGCTGCTGCCAGATTTTGGTGGAAATAGTAGAGACAAACTTCTAAGACAGTTACACCTGCACAATTTTGTGCTAATACACTCAGACTTCTACTCCAGAGAGATCCAGTGATTTTCTTTCTTTCACTTAACATACAGTGACAAATGCCCATGGTCTTACCTTAGAATCAAAAACCTGAACAATGTAGACAACCATATGTAACAGTGAGACACATGAAGTAAGAAGACTCCAGCTTCCACCAGAAAGGGTTGTCAAGGCAGATATCAAGTCAGACTGATGTAACATACACACACTCAAAACCTCCCTTTTATCTCACAAGAATACATATGCTAGAAATGGTGCAAATGGTTCTACTCCTTTACTATCCCTGATACGTGTATGACAACATGTCTACTTATCAACTTACAGACAAAACACATTTGTCTATTTCCTCTCCAGTGAGAGCCCTTGGAATTTCTCTTGAAGGTGGCTCAGGTGTTTTACAGTCAAAGCTGATAGAACAGTCTCTGCTAATTGTTGTGTTTGTTTTCTGCTCTGAGTTACCTTGATAGCTCTATGAGCCATTACATTGGTTATGCCTTCAATGCTGTGCCTTACTGAAATGCACTGAAGCCTGCAGGGAAAGCTGGGGTAGAAAAGCCCAGTAAAACAGAAAGTCGTACTGTTCCCTGCTCTGAACTTAAGCAGAAAGAACACAAAAAGCAAAGAAAAGTGAAAGCTTATTAAAGTGGTTTGGATAGTTGTGACTTCCAGCTTGTTCATTTGACATTGCTGAGACTTTGTATACGGCAAAGGAATTAAGGATGATAAGAATGCAGGAATAAACATCACCAGCTGCATGGTACTATAGAAGTCTTCAACTATTCTTGCTTTAAAAATACCATGATTGTAATGAGAAGAACTCAGGTGGAGGGGAGATTGGGGCAGAGGGGAAGGGGAACAAAATGCACTAAATTCTCATCACTGCAAAATGGTAAAAAACACCAAAAACACTAAATAGAAACATAACTAATTTCACTGTACCAGTGAGTCTTTGGTTCTATACCATGATCTCACCAAAAAGTAATAAATTCAAGGCAAGAGAAGTCAATTTACTGCTCAGTGAAAGGACATCTCAGATACCACAAAGTGCCAGAACACTACAAAGCAGCTGATGCTCTGTTCAATGCAGAAACTGCTTTGTACACTGAAACCCTGGGTCCACAATTGTTGCTGTTAACAATGTTCATTCACATTTATGCTGCTGAGATTTTGAGAAGACCACATGCACTAAATTTTGACCACTCTAGAGACTGCATTTCTCCTTTGTTCTCCTGGCTTTCTGGTCATCACTACTGCAAGCTCCAAACAGATCCTTAGAGAAAGTGTATGCTAGAAGGCAGGGAATTTTGTCCTCCCTTTGTGGTCACACAATCTGTGGTGAACAGGACAAAATGAAGAGCAGATCAAAACAAAATCCTCATTTCTGGCATGAGCAAAGCCGAGCATGGAGAATTTCAGCCACATGGGAATTTGTTTCTGTAAAATACTGAATAATGATTATATAAAGAGGCTTTGATTACTGTAAAAATCAATGATACATGCATTTCTAACAGCATTGAAAATCCTAAATGATTACACAAACCTTTCATGTTTATTCATCAAATATTTAAAATACAGCATAATACAAAACATTTAACTAGTTTACTCTGAGAGCAATTTACTATGCTCTTCTAGCAAAAATTTGTTCAGGAATATGAAGTCTCACTTTACATGCAATGCATATGTTTCTAATGCATTTTTTAAATAGAATTATTTGCTCAGATTTTGCTTTTAAGCACAAAGTTTCAAAAGTAAATATTTACTGGTACAAGCATGACCATAACTGTAAAAGACACTTTTGTGAGGCACATGGTATGGGAAGAAGAATCTGTTCTAACAGATTGAATTTGCTGTTTTCAATTTCACAGAACAGACACCCCAAAACCTCAAAAGAAAAATCTGTTTCCAACCTCTGACTGCCTGCTTTCACAACAAAAAGGAAGAGAAGACTTACCATTGCTGCATACACCTTTCTTTTTAAGTTTTCAATCTTTATTAGATATTTCACTGTGTTTTACATCAGTCTGTAAAAAGGATGTAATATTCTAGGAACATCTACAAACCCTTCAGAAGGAATAAGCAAGGAAGGAGAGGTGGTGGGGTAGCTCTGTGTATTAGGGAGGGTTCTGATTGTCTAGAGCTTAATGAAGGTAGGGTTAACTGTTTACAGGAAAGGATTGGAAAAAGGGCAACAAGACAGATCATCCCACCAGCATGAAGAGGTGGACAAAATGCTGGGAGAAGTCACACTATCAGTCATCCTCATTCTCATGGTGGGACTTCAACTTAGCTGGTATCTGCAGTAAATTCAACCCAGTGATGCCTTGGGAAGGCTGACCTGGAACAGGGACTGGACAGAGCTAGATAATAAAGTAGATATTTATTGAAAGGCATTTAAGGGTACACTTTGGATTCAGCCCTGGCCAGGCTCTTGTGCTGCCCAAGGTGGACTTGAAATGGTCACAAAATGGACGATCAGTCACAAAGTCTTACACTTTTATAAGTTTTGGTCCATCTGCATATTGGGGTTTGTCCAATTACAGCTTCAGGCTGTGAAGCCTCATCCTTCTTGTTTTCTTTCTTCAGTTTGCCATTGTTCATGCTTTTGGGCCTGAAACTTGTATTCATTTTCCTTGGTCTTCAGCAGGAAAAGGATTTGTTTTGTCTCCCTATTCTGTGAAGAGAGCTTACTAGCACTTAATATGAGGCTCAGAACTACACCCCCAGGCAGCATAGAACCTGAAAAACATGAAAGCTAAAACTTAAGGCATTGCCAGCAGAGAGGAAAGGGTCCAGGAGATTCCTGGAATGTAGGAAAGAGGAATTCCTGACACAGCTGGTGAGTGAGCCAGCCAGGGAGGGCACCTCACTGGACCTAGTTTTTGTAAACAGAGGAGGACTGATGGGGGATGCATTGGTTGGGAGATGCCTTGGGCACAGAGATCACAAAATGATGAATTTTCAAGCCTCAGAGAAGGAAAGGGAGTCAGCAGAACAACCAGCTTGGACTTGCATAGGGCAAGGCTTGGCTTGTTTAGGAACGTGGTTACCAGAGTCAATTGAGTGGCAGTCCTGAGGAGCAAAAGGGTCCAGGAAGGATGGACATTCATCATGAAATCTTAAACTGGAGCAGGCCATCCCCCCCATGCCAAAAGACCTGCTGGTGTGGAAGAAGACTGGCCTGGATGAGCAAAGAGCCTTGGCTGGAACTCAGGGAGAAAAAGATTTTGTGACCCTTGGAAGAAAGGGAAAGCAATGCAGGAGGACTACAAGGATTCCATTAGCTTATACAGAGAGAAAACCAGAAAGACCAAAGGCCACATGGAAATTCATTTGGTGTCGGCCATAAAAGACAGTAACAAATGTTTCCATAAATACATTAGCTACAAAAGGAGGGCTAAGAAGAACCTCATCTTTAATGGATGCAGAGGCACACAGAAACAAATGATGAGGAAAAGACTGAGGTACTTAATGCCTTCTTTGCCCCCGACTTTAATAGCAAGACCAGCTGTTCTCTGGGTACCCACGTACCTGAGCTGGAAGAACTGATCCTTCAGCTGACAATAAATACAAAATTACCAACAAGAACGAACAAATCTTATCTTGGGAGTGACTCAAACATTTCCATGTGGCTGCATTTAGCTCAAGGAAATCCTTCACCCCTGCAGTGCCTGGGCTTCCCCATGAGGGCTGCAGTACCCAGCCTGATGGTAGCACCAGGCATCCCTCCTGAGGAGCAGCTCCTCCCAGTGCCTTGTCCAGGGGGTGTCAGCATCAAAGGCACTGGGAGGGAAGGCAGATGAACTCTCTGAAAGGACAGAAGTATATTCTAAAAGTTGAGGTCAAGTTTTCACTGCCAGGTTGCTCCACACTGACTACAGAAACACTGTGCCATGATGTGTTGCCTCTACTCGCTGCAGCATGCAAATTTCAGAGGGAAACATCCCAGCCTTCCATACAAGGCACATGCCCCTTGAACATTAGAAGTCATCATTAGAAATGACAGAGCAATGCAAAAGCCACCTTGGATTTATTTGACTGTTCTGATGTGCTCTGTGCTGGTCTAGTGAGGGGGAGAGAAATGAAGAATATACAAGAATGACATATTTGCAAGCTTACTAGACAGTGCTACAGAGACTGCAACAATCATCCTATGTTACTGAAATCCCTAGCTGATTAAAATAAAATCTACAGGAAAATGTTATAATTTACTAACTCGTTCCTTTCTTTCTAAGCAATTTTCAAGGCAACCCTTTAAACTTTTAGAGAAGGCCATTGGTCTTGTTGTTAGGTACTTTTACGAATATTTTCCCAAATGTCAGCTCTTAGAACAAACCTTTGCCTGATGTGAGCCAGCAGTAGCATTTGATTGGCAGAGTAGGTAGAAGAGGAAAAGAAAATGGAAAATTAATGGACAGTAGATTACAATTTTCCCTGAATATACAGCAGTAGGGAGGAGTTTGCCTCAATAACAAAAGAAAAAAAGTAATAAAAGGGTAGGAGAAAAAGTAGTAGATAATTTCAAAGGGAGAAAGATTTTTGCAAAGCCAAATCCTCCTACTGAATTCTCAAGGGTGAGGTACAAAGTGCAGTAAGGCTACAAATGCACTTTAAGTCTATACCTGTAACTTTACCAGTCTTGACACTTATCCTCAATTTTCTTACAGATAGACTAAGATATATGAAACCTCTTTGTACCCTCAGCCACTTCAAAGAAAGGATTTATATCAATATAAACCCAAAGGAACGTCAGTAGTTTGAATTTCCCTTTTTGTATCCAAGACTTCTAAAAAAACACAGAGAAAGACTGACAATAATACTTTAGGTGGATTCAACACACAGATGCCTTGAAGAATCAAAAAATATTCCTCTCCTCCTAACAATAATGATGTTTAGTAAGAACATATAGCCTGATGCAAAAGGAAAACTAAATCTATCATCAAGTATATATTTGTGAAAAGAAATAGATGATTTTAAAGAGAAACATGAACATCTAAAGATTTAGTGCAAGTATTTCTGTGGGTGGGGCTGTAGTAGTCTACAAGATAATAAGAGTTTCTAATTTAAGGCAATAGTTCTCTGCAAATTCTACAGAGACAGCAGTGAACAGAACTGAGAAAGGGAAGACTTAAGTGGCTTTTTCTTTAAACAAAGTATAGCACTTTGCTTCAGTTTTTGAAGAGAAACTGCTTTGGTATTTTTAGCATTCACAGGAGTGAGGGACTGAGTGCACTCTGGTGCAGGCAGAGAGCAGGAAGGCGAGGTACAAAATTCCACATTTATCTCCGCTAATGCATTTCACACACTGTTCTGCAGTGCTCCCAATGTTCCTTCAGCAGAGATGGCAAAGCACCAAAGACCAAACTGCACAATGGTGGTGGTGTGACAGGGATCAATGCCCACGAGGGAGCAAGGAACGCTGTCACTTCAGATTTGGCTTCACAGCTTAACTCAAAATGGCTCTGTCGTGATGGACAGTCTTCATTTTCCACTCACCCCAGCGGGATTATATTTTAACAGGGACACTTGCAAAATCAGGAAACACACAAAGCAAAACCTTTTGCAAAAATTTCATTCCTAGTGAGCAGGTTTAGCAGAAGATTCAAACCCCAAGAGTTAAAAGACATGTAATTTAAAGCCTAAGTAACCTAAAATTGCCACTTTACAACATATGTTCCCATATCCAAAACAGAACTTCTGGCTCCCCTTCTTCTAAAAATATCTGATTAATCTGATTTTATTCTCAGCGATTAAGATGAAATTTGGGAAGTAAAAACAGGAAGACCAGACTGTCAAAAGTGCAATATTTTAACGGCCTTTTATAGATGCTCTTTCTCCTTGCTCTTAGGAGGTAACATTGAAGTGGCTGTGTGTAACTTTCAGTACTGCACATTGAATTCCAGAAGTTATATCCATCTAAAGGAGGTTACCTTTGAAGGTGTGATGCAAAGATAAGATACAGAAAGTTTAAAAAAGTTCCTCCTGCTCTGCTCCCTGCACTTGTCCATGTGTGGATGAAGAAAAGGTGGCCCAACTCACTTGAGGTTCATAACTCTTGCTGCCGGACACACATACTCCAAAACACAGAACAACAACTGCTGCCTCCCAGATTAGGCAAAAGACTCCTCACATTGTAACACAAAATCATCAGCTTTGTATTTTCTGTGGCTCTGTCACGTGGCAGTGGTACCTGACTCGTGCTATGCAGTATTTTCTCAGAGAATGAACCCAACTTCAGCTCTAAAACTTGCTAAACCAAACTGGGCTAACCTGAATGCCTACAAGAAAGGTAAGAACAGCATACTTGTGCAAAAGTGGGACAGGGGTAATTTCTGAAGAGTTTACAAGCCTATAATTCTGATCTTCTTAGACAATGATAAAGAACTGGTACAGCTCCAGCATTACAACAAAACCCGACTTTCCAAAATCTTAAAGACAGTGTAGCTCAAGCCAGCAAAACATGAAGTTGCTCATGGCAATATGAGAAGAAAACTCTTTGTGATGTAGAAACAGATGTCACTATACATTTTTCATAATATGGCATTACCCACCGATCTGTATGCGTGGCTTCACTGACGATATTTCATAAGCACTCCTACTACTTTATTCTAAGTATATCAAAGTATACTGGGAATACCACAGTCTTTCTTATAAGTTTCTATTTACATGAAAACTTACTGTAACTAATCACTTAGAAAGACTAGTCAAAACAAACAAAAACCCCCGTTTCATCAAATTAAAAAGCCTCAATTACAGAAAGTCTGACACAGCCAAGATATAATTATGATCAACATCAGACAGAGATGCATAAAAAGTGAAAAGTGCAGTCAGAACATTCAGCGTGTCAAGCACAGTGAATGTGATCCCAGCTGCACAGTATTTCAATATAATTAAACCACACTTCTTACATAATGTAAGTTAAGTGACAGGCAAGAGTGAAGTAACTATCAGCTTTCTGGTACAGGAGTACTAGCATTGAAAAGTTATCTTCAAGATTTTTTTACAAAGAGCAGGCCAAAACTATATTCAGGTTGTTTCTCAGAGGGGAGAAATTTACTTTAATATTATGACCTTTGTGCACAACTCAGGAAGTATTTAGTTAGTTTTGAATTATAGTCAAAATGCAGCAGGTTTCAAAATGAGAGCTAATTCTCTTGTACAGACAGAGGTTTAACAAAACCTAAGGAAATGCTTTACCCTGTGATGTACTCCCTGCACCTTCCCCATATTCTCTACAGTCTTCTATTTGTGGCAGTAAAACCCTGCTGAGTTTAATTAATGCACAGAATTCACTTCTTATAGCAGCAACAAGAGAAATAAGAAAATTAAAGTATATATTTGTGACAAGGGATATTAGCTCCTTTGAGCTTATTAACTGAGGCAAGCAGTAGTACAGCCCTGGTGCTGTGGGAATTATTACTGTAGCACAATTTCTGCTAAATATCTCACAGTCAAATCCAAGGTTTATTTTTGCCATAAATGCCACAATTATTTGAGTTGGTGTCTGCTCTGGAGCACAGCCTAGAAGAGCATGGCATGCCCAGTAATCCTGGATTTCCCTCCACCCCCAACTGGATTACCTGTTTGGAGGAATGGTGGGACTATATTTGGCAACCATAATATGTGGCAGCACTTTTTGAGGAACAAGAAAGCCAGCTCTGCTGTAGACTGGAGAGTCAGAACTGTGGCACCACAGCACCTGGAGCAGTTTTACTGCCAAAGGGACACATCCAATTTCTTGGGTTATGAAGCAAGCCTGGAGGTTTGTGCTGTTGCAGCTATGCTGGTAATTATATCAAATTATAGCTCGTTTCAACCTGACTTTTATGAATCCACATAAATATCCAGACTTGAAAAAAAAGCCACCCAAACTAACAGAAAGTGTGGTGGCTCCTAATTAATTACAGGTAAGAAAGTCAAGTTTTATCATCACTGAGATTTTTGGATGTAAACAGAAGGCCAAATATTGTCACAAATGAAGCTGCAGCCAGGGTAACCTAGTGTAATTCACATATGCTGCAGCACACCTTGATTAAAATCTTACATTTTATTTAATTTTTTCTTACCTACATCCAGCTTTGGAATGGCTGAATAGTAAAAAATGCTAAATGTTTGTCAACCAGAGATGGGATTAATATTTTCACCTACAAAGAGATCTAGAATGCTTCACATAGGAACGATATAAATGCTATCACAATAGAGAAAGGTATTCTCTCATGAGTCCTCCACTCTGGTACTACACTTGTCAGGAACAGTTACAGAAAGTTCTTACAAGTTTGCAAGAAGCTTATCAAATTATACTAATTCTCTAGGGTAGATCTTCTCCTGCATAAGTGGCAGTAGAGAAACCTGGAGCTAGAAAAGCAGTAGTACAGGGAACAGTACTATGAATCCAGTTCACTTTTATTACTTACAGATTATTTTCCAGCATCTGTCAGAATGAAACTGGAAGGAAAGCACAAAGTCCAACTCCATTAACTCAATGCCTGTTACCTGTCCACAGGTGACAACTCTATTGAACAAACAGCAAATCCCATTTTAAGTCCCTGCAGTCTAATCCATTACCAGATTATAAAATGGACATACGTGTCCCTTTCCTGTTTATTCTTAAACAGAGAAGAAATCCAGATTCTATGCTTAAAATATTCCACACATTCCCGTGAAAGAGCACAGTGAGGAGGTAGAACCAACCTGTTTGCTCACAAAGACTGAAAATTTAAACAAATAGATCAATTATCGTCCACCTGAAAAAAATTATGAGTTCTCAAAACATAGAATGTTACTTTTGTAAGGAGTTCAAAGACAGTCCCAAGCTTTAAATTATGCCTTTAATTTCCTTCTTATAGATAATGAACACATATATGGTCAGGATATAAGCTTGCACTTGCTTTAATCAACTGGGTGCCAACTACAGATATGTAAAGAGAAATTCAGTTAATTAAATACAGGTATCAAGGGCCATTCTCAATGCCCAAGAGCAAACTATCAGCTGGACTCCAGCTGCCATAGAAGGAAAACACACATCTCCCACAGGTCCTATGATGACATCTAGCTCTGTAAGGATGTTTTAGATTACCTGGAACACATAAAATGGCACTCAAGCTCCATGTTTGGCAGCTAAATCACTCAGATTGTCCCAGTGACCTCCATATATCAGCTCAAGTGAGTAACTTCCAAGAATAAAAAGCTGACTCTGTATTCAAGAATGTACAACACCGGAACCACAAATGATTCACCTTTAGCTGTGACACTGTAGAGCTTGG
The DNA here is from genome assembly GCA_013389925.1 of Aegithalos caudatus. NCBI lineage: Eukaryota > Metazoa > Chordata > Aves > Passeriformes > Aegithalidae > Aegithalos > Aegithalos caudatus. The sequence goes on along the minus strand of WEIU01013134.1, from coordinate 40,530 downwards.
ACTGCTACAAATCAATAACAGGAGCAGCGACAGAAAAGCTGCAGGTATCACCACACATGAGATTAAATTAAAATATGAGGAGCTCACTCCCAAGTCAAAGGCTCAACTGTCGTTCCAGTTTGTGCACATAATACTATCAGAAACATGTTTCTGAAAAATTATTCACAGTGGTGCTATGTCAGTTTATTCCATGCATTCTCTGCCCTCAAAAAGCACACCAGAGCAATCTTTTATTTGCCAGAGATACCAGTGCTGACTCATGTAACTGGTTAAAATGCCAACAGCAAAGTGCCTCTCTTAAGTGCATGGTTCTCTTTCCCTACTCTCTAATATATCAACAACAGATAAAGTAGATTTTAGGCACAAGAGAACAACAAAATCAATTTTACATCAACTCATTTCCCCAATTTGCTAATGAGAGCCAAAAAATAACACAGCAAGAAACATTCCTCAGCAAGATCAGCGCGAGGAATGAAGCAAAGCACTTACCGTGTCTTGGGATTTATCCTTGACATCATAGACTGCTAGTTTGATTTTAGTTTCCTCATAGATGGGGTATTCCGGTGGGAAGGTCACACCAGTCAAAAACAGTGGATCTTTTGTACCCTGTGCAAGATGAGTAAACAGTAAGGTAACAGCTGTACAAGGTGTGGGATGTCACTATGGAAGCACAGAAACCCAAAAGGTGTCAGCTGTCTACAGCAGGGATGGGAACAGCTCAGGTTTATTACCCAATCGATTAGAAAAACAAACAACCATAAAACTTTATCAGGAAAACTAAAAACAAACAAGCAAAACCCAAACAAAACCACAACAACTTCCTGGAAAGTTTTTTGACTGGAAAGGATATGAAGTGCTTCTGAAGCAGAGCCTAGTAACATGGCTTTGAACAGCTCAGCCAGTATCAGGTTCTGAAACACAACCTGGAACAACCAAACCCTTTCTTACTCCCACAACACTTTCTGAAAGCACCACAATTTCATCTTAATTTAAATGAGCTAAAGATTTTACTTGCACACACACAAAAAAAAGAGCAATCGCCATTAAGCCACAATTACAACTGTATAGAAATGCTACAGAGACTCACAGTATTACATTAAGGCTATTGATTTGTGGAGAGGGGATTTAAATACTCCTCTTTAGGCAGTACTGCAATAAAATAACATTCCTGTGCTTTGAAACATTATGATTACACCTAAAAACTGTACACAGACCTAAATCATAGCTAAAGATATACAATTAAATGAATCATACAAAATGTTGTTTATAATGTTTTAATGTTTAATTATACTTAATTTCCAAAGATTACCAGACTTGCATCCTTAAATTTTCCATTCAGTTTAAAAAAAAAAAAAAAAAATTGTGCATGACAAAGGAAATTTATCTTATGGATTAACTTTCTGTGCCCCTGCCTTTTCCTGCACCAAAGCTTGACGACAAAGTTGAGAACCTTGACAAAACAAATTCAGGAATTCATTGAGGTTTAGGACATTGCATTAGGAAATGCATCAACCTCCATTAAAAAAAAAAAAATACATATATAGTTATCTATTCATCTTCTGCATGACATCATTCCAGACAGTCTGCAACAAAACATCCTGATCACATACAAGATATTTGAATTAAGCAGTTTCAGGATGGTTGAGGGCTGAAACCATAATAATTTAATTAGTAGTTGGTTGAAAGTAATCGCACAAAGAGCTCATGGAGTATTCTCACTGTATTTAACAGTTAAAACAGGCCTCTGGTGAAATCATGTGTGTGTTTACAATGAGACTTCCCTGCTCTTAATGAATGTTCTCCAGTAAGTTAAGCAAGTTACACCTAGGTTGCTCACCCTTCATTTTCTCTGCACCATTTTTGCTGTTTCTGATGCTCACAGGGCAAAGTGAGAACTAGCAAAGCAGCCTCAGACAACTTCTGTTGTAATGTATGATGCAAGTCACTAATTATTTTATATAAAGTCACAGACATTACGTACTCAGATTCTTTTCCCAAATTATAGATGTAGGGGTTATATTTTTCAAATTGCAAAAGCATTAACTCTCTAATGGAAAAAACAGAATAAGAAAAAAATAGGAAAACAGACCACATAATACACTTAAGTTTTTCTGCAATTTAAAAATACTTTCCAAACTCACTATACTCTTAATTCAGTTTTATTTTGCGTTGCCTTGTTCCTTCATGAGAACAACTATCCCCTGTTTCATTCTAAACTTATGTCTGGAGAATTGGAATATTCTCTGTGCCTCTAATTGGAACAACGGAGCTTTCATGAAAAGCCAAGTTAATTTCTGTTTATCCTGGTTAAATGCCAAGAACTACAGCACACTTAGGTATGCTTTACTAACTGCCAGAGTGTGCTTGTCTTACCTAAGACTATGCACTAACTTGTTTTATTTCTAATTCCCTTTCTAAGGAAGAAATGAGCAATCCATTAATCAACACGTTAATTGAATAAGAAAGACTCTCACCTCCACGATTTCAGTGCTTGAATACCGCGTCAAAATGTGCTCTGCTGGATGCACCACTGAGACTTGGATAAACGTATTCAGCTTCCGATCACGGGTAGCAGCCACTAGATCCTTGCATGCTGGAGACAGTGCAAAATAAAAATAAAATGCTCAAAAGCAAACTCCAGGAAAATGCTGTCACAGGCACAGGATAAAGCAGACCATGCTCCGGCTCCAGATTAAATCTCCGGAGACAAGTCGATTTAACAGAGGAAGTCCCTTGGAAGTAACTTACAGAAATAGGAAGTCACATGCCACAGAACTGAGCTGAGATCTCGTTTCCACTAAAAATACTTGCAGCTTCTGCAAAGCTCCCTGCCAGAGGCTCATCAGCCCCGGTCCACGAGCGTGCGTGCGCATACGCGCACACTTACACACGCTGCAAGAGCAGTTAATTTTACATACGTACTACTCATTTAATTTGCCCACAAAATCTCTCTTAGCAGCCTTATTGGATCCTCTCTTGTCACACAATTCTCCCAGTTACACAATCATTTCAAACACGTTCTAAACCAGCTAATTGCTATGAGTGGTTAAAATGGTTTATATTGTTTGTTACAACCCGTGAACTCAGCAGAACTAGTTGTCAGGTATAAATCTACATACCTAAAAGCAGACAGCAATATAACCAATTCTTTTGTCAGGGACTGGTATATAAATGAGAATTGCATTCTACCTATATAGCATCATTATTAAAACTCATTCTACCTAATAGAGAAATTCAGTTCTGGTTTAATAATTCATTTTTGTCCTCGGCTCAGAGTCCTGCAGGTGACTGAGATCATTCTTTAGACTAACACACCTCATGCCTTCAAAATGAAAGCGTGAAAGCACTGAAGAAAAAGGAGGAGGAAATAAATAAATGCACCATTAGCTGCTCCATAGAAGGGACACAGATTAATGGGGCATACATTGGCTCAAAAGCAAAAAAACATCCACCTTCTATTCTTCCCCAAGGAGTATACAGCGGTGAACACAGCGGTGGGATCCACCCAGTGCTTCCTGTGGGGTAATAAACTACCCTGGGATCTCAGAAACCTGAGGTAAGCAAAGAAAAGCCTACGGCTTCAGAGAGGGTAATTGTCAAGAAAGAGCTGAGGGTATTTTCTAAGAGCCACTGCCTACCAGGGGCTTCCTCAAGTGCAGCTGACCTTTAACTTTTCAAAAGGTGAGTCAGATTATCCTCACAGCAAGAAAACCTGGTCTGATGAGAAGCTAATGCTAGAAAAGCTCTGATAAATACAAAAGGCCAACCCAGCTTGTTTTATACCTTTTTTTTTCCTTTGGGCTTGAACCTGCTGCTGGAGTAAATAAAAGGAAAACCAGCTGAGTTTTTTTTATCACTCTTGTTACAGTTAAAAGGGACAGGGAGACAATTAAATCTAACCTTCAGAGATTAAAGTTTTTGCTTTGGTCCAAATTGCCAATGAAATCTCCTGGTACATAGTTTCAAACTGACCCTAATATAATTTGGTGGAAAAAGTGGGATAAGCATAAAAACTGTGCATGATGAGGTCTTTGCAAAACAGCTGATGTAAGAGCACCAGGCTCAAATAGGGAGATAGCAGCAAGTCTTTGCTGCTAAACTCACTGCATTACTAAAATGACTGAATATTAGCACTGCTTGACATCACATGAAAAAATACAGTAGATTCACTGAAAAGCAGTTGCCACAGCACAAAAAGGTAGACAGACACCTTCTGACACTATTTGACTTTGTCCTTCCCTAAAGCCGATCACGGAAGCAGTAGCAGATCACTGAGATTTCCAAACATAGCCAGTTCCCCCCACAAAACCTGATCTTGTGTCACCATACAACCTTTAAATATTTCCCTCTATAATATTTTTTAAAATATAGCACCGTTTCAGAGGAATGGCAAGAGACCCCACATTCACTAACAGAAGCTGGAACAGAGAGACAGCCAAATTTTTCACACCCACCACACAGGAAGGCTAGCCAGCTCACAATTCAATAGAATACAACAAAAGGGAGAAAAACAAAGAGACACAGACACTTAGGAAAAATAAAATTAGACCCCCAAAAAACACTACCAGTGACTCTGGTAGGAACTCTACAGCTGAACTCCAGCAAAAAGTACTAGTGCATGATGAATGGAGGTAAAACCCTCACAAATAATAGTTTGATCTAGCTGTGGCTTGTCTTAAATACATTATCTAGATGTGACTAAATCTTTTAGCTGCCAAGAGCACAGGCTTTTATCCTATTGAGAAACCTTTAACAATAGGAAGAAGATTTGTGCTAAAGTGGCCACCACCTTGGTACTATCTGAACATAGGATACAATTTATTTCTGTGACAGTACTGCAATCCAGTCATTAGATCATTTTCCTGTAAAAAGGTGGCTTAGCAGCATGATCTTGAATTTCATTGGATAGAGCTGACAGGAAAATAACTCATCTGCATATCTCCAGTAGGGAAGATCAGCAAAAAGCATCAGAACTCTTTGGGAGACACCGCTGCAGAAGAAGAAATGAAATTAAATGAAACCTGCATCTACTTTGAAGACAGTGTTATTTATCTCTATTGTGTTGCTGGACTGCTGCTGTTCACAACTTGCCTTTCAGTCAGAGAAGATATTCAATAAAGTTGCCCATGGTAAAAAACATAGAAGTTGTCAGTTTGAGCCACAGTGCATCACTTCCCTTCAAAACAGCCCAAATGAAAAGTTTACCAAAACAAATGGACTACTTTTCAGCTAATGCCAAAGAATAAAAGCTTGTTATATCCTGTTCTCAGGCTGGCAAGCTTCACAGCCCCAAGGGCATTATTGCCCTTTGTATGATTTTACTATCAGCATCTCCAAAAACCTTAGATCCTCAAAGAAACAAAGAGGACAAATCACACGGTTAGCAAAGCAGAAGACCAGCTACATGTTATGTATTTAAACACGTGTGTTAGGTGTTATTAGCATACCACTCAAATGGAACCTCATGGAAACACAAGCATTCTGAGGCTGTTTCCTTAACTGCAAACGTAACACTGTGAGAGCAGGTAACAACATCAACACACTTTCCACCTCAGCCTACACCCAAGCAGACCACAGGTCATGTTACTTCTCAATACCTCACTATGTCTGAATTAATTCTGGAAAAAATCATCAACAAAACTCAGTGAAATGAAGTGCCAGCTTGTACTTACATGCCAAAAGTATATGAATCTACTCATTGTGACTGTTGACTCAGTGTTTTAAACCTGAGTCATCCATTCCCCTGATGACCCCACCTCTGCTGAGCCTATCAGTGTACAATGAATGTTTAAGGAAGAACTGCATTAGGAATGATTTATGCTTTAATATCAACAAAGAAAAAAGTTAAGATAGTAGGAAGAAACAAATTCTCTAGTGATATTTCACTGCTCTCTCTCTGGTGCACTGACATGATGTCTGTGCTCTTTGTCCTTCTCTGTATGTGTGCCCACATAAAGAAAGGAAAGACTGGTTACTGTTTCCTCATGGGACCTAGGAGGATTTTTTGAAAATGTTACTTCTATATAGGAAGAGAGCACAGAGAGAAAAACTAAAAAAAAACCCAATTACTATGTGACAAGTAAGGAGAAAGGAAACAAACAAACAACAAACAAACAAAACTCAATAGTCTGGAAATTCATTATCTACATTGCCTGAAACTGTAACATTTCTGACCAGACACTCAGTACTCTCTGCTCCCAACACAAAGCCCACTGGAGCCAAAAGAAAATAGTGTGTCAGAGAAACAAGGAGATGAAACATCTCCCAGAAATGGAAAAGATCCAGCAGCTAGAACAACATGGGCAGTGGGAATGAAAGATATCCCCAGCTCAGAGTTCAGAGTTTGGGAAATGAGCCAAGGAGGAGACCAAAAACTGGGAAATGGCATTGAAACGGAATAGTTTATTTTTGCTGTTGAGAAAAAATGCAGTACATTGGTGAATGTCTTCTCATAGTCTGTATTCACACAATGCATGCCTTAGCCTATATGACAATGTGCAAAGTAGCTCTTTCTTCAACCAGTGACAGAAACACCATTTCCCACAGCTTTGTTCCTCCCCATATTCCTAACCAAAACAAATTCCAGGGGGCTGGCTAGAAAGAGGAATTAACAACATAGTTGTCTCCAGGGCATGCTATTTTGTATGCTGTCAAAACAACAGAAAATTAGTAGCATCTGAAGACAAGGGGCATGGGAAAAGTCTGGGTCTCACACACACATATATATATGTGAAGGGAATGTTCAACTTTTTATTCTTTTCACTGACAATGCAGCAGCATTATTATCCCAAAGCAACTCAGTTTATAAATAATAATGTATTTATAAATACATTAGCCTTGATAAACTCTAATTAAGTAAGGTGTAGCTATTCCTTAGTGGACAAAAGGACATGTTAAAGAAGGGAACTCCATACTCAGACCTGTGCTACAAGCAGAACACTGAATAGCACAATTTGCTTTCCTCCACCATGGGGGAGTGTTAGGGATGGCAGGGAAGTGTAAGAGAAGGAAGTGCACATCAGCACTGCTTCTTCCTCTGCTGAAAAGGAATAACTTCTGTCAGGCACATGCAAAAGCTTAGGAATAATCCAATTTCTGAACACACAGGAAAGTTTTGGCCATACTTCTGGATTAAGAGTACAAATGCAACTACAAGAGAACTGAAAAGCCATGTGTTCTCTGTCTGGAAAAACATGCCTGGAAGGAAACAAAATGAACATTTGAGGATGGGTATTAGCAGAGAATGGAGTTTATGAGCATGCCTGCTAGTGCTCCTTAATAAACCTCATTAACTGGTTTATCGTAAATACTACTAACTGGTTGTCCCATTCCTGTGCCAGCAGGAATGCTTCAGTTTGCTGATGGGGACAGAAAAAAACAGAGAAGTTGCTCCCACAATTTGCCATGTGGACTCCCAGAACAATTCACCATGCAATACTAAATGTCAAACTATGCAGCCACAAAAATTGTAATGCCCATGTTAACTCAAAGTTAGGGAACAGTTACATATCCATGCAGAAGGTATGTATTAGGATGGACACTCTTTAATTGTAGTGACCAAAATAGGTGCTTAGACTCAGGTGAACTCTATAATGAAAATAAACTGTGCAACAGAAGACTAGATTTAGAGCACATGTACAAATAAATAAAGATCCACTGATTTTTACCCACAAAGACATTCAAGATCACTGTTCCTGTCTCTGGGGATAAGAAGCTTCTATAAAAATAATATATCTGCTCTCGAGAACATACAGCTGGTTGCTAAAGTAACCTGGTTATATTCTCAGGGAAATGTACATACATAAAACAATTAGTATCCTTCAGGGATGTCTGTAATAAACTACAGGAAGAAAATTTCTGCCAACAGTCCAAGGAGAGAGATGACAGGGAAGTCTTACTAAATGAAGCATAAAAAAATTATCTCTATGGCATCTCTACTAGTACAGGTTTAGGGGGAATAAGCCCCCCAAAACACCAAACAATATTAACAGTACTATCTGTAAATAATATATCAGTATGCTGTCCAGAAAAAAACAGCAATCATTACACACTTAATTTGCAGCTAAAAGAACATGATTATTTATGAGTCATTGAAATAAGATAGACATGAATGCTGCTGGAGGGAAATGCTGTATGCTGATGGAGGGTAGGGATAAGTGATCATGCCCACGAGCTGCCAGCTGCACTCATCATCTTATTTGCAGATGAAGTGATTAACCTGGTTAAAATTACCACGGAGAAGATCAGAAGTGATCTATTTCAGAGTAAGGCCTGTGTGAGTGTAGCTGCAAAGGGGCTTTGATCCCAGCTCAGGTGGTGGAGCGTGACTGCCACAGTGGCACTTGCATGGTCAGACAGGGAAATTTCCTCAGCAGAGCAAAGGCTTGATCTGCAACTTTTCATGGCCATTGCCAGCATTTCCTGAGCATGGATTTCAATTCTTCTGGTGTGCTAGAACAGGCCTATTTCCTCTTGCAGCTTTGCTATTTAGCTGGACAACCCCAGATACTTAGGGGTTTAAGTATGATAGATGCAAGAGACTCAAGAAACAGGCTGACTGGATCAACACAGCTCACAGGCATCACATCTGCACTGCAGGAGTGAATGAGTGGTTACATGTGCTAAGTATCCAGCCAGTGCTATTTACATTTGTTGTGCATTGATCTGCTGCTAACATCAGATGATCTGACACCCACAACCCTGCTCCAGCTTTATTTACAGTTGTGGAGAACTGAATTCCATCATCTTCCTGCTCTAGACTTCAGCTACACAACAGCAACAAGAAGAGAACTTCCAGCTTGGCTTCAAAGAGCTCCTTAAGTAAAAAAAAAAAAAAAAAACCCAAAAAAACCCACCAAAAAACTGCTTTTAATCAAGATTTTTAAATCTTTTTTAACGTTTGAAAATGTGTCTGAGAACATGTATCTCTCTGTATCTCTTTCAAGTAATCACAAAAAATATTTTTCCCAAAAAGACTGCATTTCCTTGCCAAGCACCCTGTGACACAGCACAGAAAACTTCCTCAGAGATGCTGCAGTACACTTGTGAACAGCAAAGCAGATCTCTTGCTGTTTGCTTTAGATTATCAATTATCCTCTTTCCTTCTGTTTAAAATTATCTCACTCATGGCATCACCTCCTAATGATATTTAGGCTCTGATCTTCAGTTTTCTAGTGAGAGAAATGAAGAAAGAAGGGGACAGCCAAGGAAAGGGCTTGAAGCCTTAAAAAAAGTTGTTATTCATTACTACACTCCAAAATATATTCATATTAAAATCAATTTTGATACAGCTATTCCAAGGCTGCAATTTATTTTAGTGTTGCTGGTATTTCAGAATACCACAAAAGGGTTTAAATCTTCATGGAAACAGAGCTAAATACCATTTCCTCCTTCACCTTTTCCTAATATTGTCATATCAAGTATTTAATGAAGAAGTAATCTGGCTATAATTTGTCTCAGAGATTTCTCACTACCCAAAAAATAGAGTGGTTACAATTTAAAGTACCAGACGAAGAATCAGAAGATCTGCAAATGGTAAGCAGACTTGCCTTTTTTCTTTCTTCTTTATACCACAAGCTCACAGAAAACAATTGGAACCTAAAATAATTTCTTTCTGATTTTGTAAATAAAATATATTCTGCTGGTTCCTAACATTTTCCATCTCTTAGGAAATAAAATAAATGTAAAAAAATACATCAGCAATACCACAAGAAGATGGAAAGAAACAAAAGTGCCAAGTCACAAAGTTTTCAGTCTGCCACATCTGTTTTTATTACAACAGCACACATTGCTTCCTTTGATATGAGCATTTATTCACTGCTTATACCAGTTGTCAAGTGCAGCATTACATGAGTTTGATCCTCAGTGTGCAGTATTACTTCTCAACACTGTAGAGACATGGTTTTTCTCTAATATGTAAAGAAAATGCAGCTGTTGCCTAGCCTGACTCCAAATCCATGTCACCACATGCATCTTCACAAGATACTTTCAGGCTTGGCAAGGAAAGCAGCTCCCCTCTCAAAACAAAGGAAGGCAGTCAAACAACAGAGACCAGCAACTACAGCTGACAAGAAGGTTCATGAAGAGCTCTAAACAACCTGAAATCTTTTAGGGTGCCTTCTTTGGTGCACAACAGCTGCTCTGAGTAGCTGAAAGGGAGCAATTTCTCCTGGGTGGAAGTCCAGCCACAGTAGCCAAGCCCTCAGGAGTGAGCCACCTGTAGCCTGAACAAACCACCTAAAGCAGCTGATGTTAGCATTGACATAAGTACACCTAAGAAATAGTGCAGCTTTAGAGGCTGCATTAAGGATTTTGTGTAAAATTCTCTGCAGCCAGGTCCATAATTAATTATAAGCTAATTGATGTGTGGCCACAGCCCTGATGCCCATGAGACTCTGCTGGTGAATAAAGCTGTTAATTTCTTCTTTAAATAAAAATGTTACATAGTAAAGGTAATCAAATGAAGATGCCAGGACAAGATGCAGTAGGGATCAATATTAACAACAGCAACTCACAAAAGAAAAGACAGACAATAATAAAAGCAAACTACTGTCTTACTGAATAGCCTTGTGTGAGAAGAGCTGTTCCTTCCTTTCATTGTGCCAAGGAAGGGGACAAGAAAGTGATGTAGTTTTAACTTCATAAAGATAAAAAAAAAAACCCTCCCCAAAATAAAATAATTTAAAAACACCACCAAAGCGACCTCCTCAACATACCCTAAGGGAAGAGTGCAGGAATGTTTGAACCCTGTAGTACTCTCCATGTGTAGTGCTCAAAAGGGGTAAAATGCTACCTTTTAAGAAACATAGGCAGCATATTATTTACCTGTATGTTTGTTTGGGTTCTTTTTTTCATTTTTAACCCCCTACTCTGCTGGGTTCCTAAACTGATTATAGGTGTCTGATGTTGAAAATTACTATTGTGATAGCCTAAAATGATGGTCCTCTAATGAAAATACAATGCAAAGCACTGCCTAATCCCTCCAATATACCAGAGGTGACCTTTTAGGAAAACAAAACCCACACATCTCAAAGGAAAGCAGACTAAAATGTACTTCAAAGACAAGGCAAAGAAGAGCAAGACACACTTGTAATCAAAGGAGAAAATAGATTTCTGCAATCCAGAACAATCACTTTTAGCCCAGTAATGATTAATTTTCCTGGTAGGGAAATTTCCTGGTAGGGAAATGCTTGATAAATATTAAATAATCTGCATTCAAGCTGTAGTTAAAAGGAGAAGATGTTCTAATATAAGTAAGAGTTGTTTGAAAAGGTGGCGTTTCTGGATTAATACTGAAATTAAAGGTCCAAATAAGAGACAATGATAAACTCCTCAGAGGATTTTAACGCAGTTATTCTGGCCAATAATTTATGATTGCTTTAATAGCACAGGACCTGCACAAGACAGAAAAGTAGGACTCTAGCACAAGGAATTTTAGAAAATATATATTTTTTGGTTTTTGTGGGTTTTTTTTCCTACATAAATGACAGTCCAGAAATAATAAAACCTCACAGGTCAAGGGTCATGTCAGAAGACAAGCTTGAAGGAATCCATCTCCCATGAGCATCCTGCATTTGTTTACTTGCATATTCTGAAGGAATAACCTTTACTCCTAAACTTCTCCAAAAAATGTACCTCAGCCATGAGAACTCTGATGGTACAGACAAACAGCCTTCTAAAGAGTACTGGGTGAAAAACACCATAGTGGCGGTAGCTGTTGTGATTGCCTAGATGTTATTTTAAAGTAACATTTTTAAAGCAGCATATACATTTATATTTGTAGTTTCTTCAACCAAGCCCATTTCCCCTCCAAGATACTGGCTCATGGTTGTTACTCGAAATTTTCAACTCTGCAGTTGTATTTTGAAGAAGATTTAAAAGGGGAGACATTAATGATTTCTACAAAGGAGTAAGACCCAAACCAGAAAAATTGGTCCTTATATTATAAGTACACTCTCATTTCTAGCAGAAGTTTCTTCAAAGGTGAACAATGGCTACTTACATGCAATAATATGTTTGAAAATGCCTGTAAATAATATGTTTGAAATAATGTTTGAAAATGCATGTAAAGACATAGCTGACTTCTTCACAACGATATAATTTTAAATTATTTCCACTCATTTGTACAAAGAAATATTCGTTTAGGATTAAAAAGAAACAAAGGAAAGGAAAGGAAAGGAAAGGAAAGGAAAG
>WEIU01013134.1:7858-28169 GCA_013389925.1 Aegithalos caudatus | reverse complement strand
AGAACAGAACAGAACAGAACAGAACAGAACAGAACAGAACAGAACAGAACAGAACAGAACAGAACAGAACAGAACAGAACAGAACAGAACAGAAAAGAACAGAAAAGAACAGAAAAGAACAGAAAAGAACAGAAAAGAACAGAAAAGAACAGAAAAGAACAGAAAAGAACAGAAAAGAACAGAAAAGAACAGAAAAGAACAGAAAAGAACAGAAAAGAAAAGAAAAGAAAAGAAAAGAAAAGAAAAGAAAAGAAAAGAAAAGAAAAGAAAAGAAAAGAAAAGAAAAGAAAAGAAAAGAAAAGAAAAGAAAAGAAAAGAAAAGAAATAAAAAACCCCTTTTATTTGTCACTGTGGAGACAGCCTCCTGGTAGATTTGAGACCTAAATCCTGAATTTCCTAGGTATTGTAGCTCTTCATCTCAATGTTGAAAATAGTGCTAGCCACTGAAATGCCACTTCAGTTTTTAAAGCAGCTCATTTATAATCCTACAGAAAACAATCCCCAGCTTCTCAGGTGTGAAGAATCCTCATCTTCAAGGAATGCTAAGACCAAATTCTTCTGAACCCATCATAATGAAATTCTACAGTCCTTCAGCCTCTCAGAAATCAATCTTAAAAGCAACAGAATTCCAGATTGAAGCTTCAGGGTGTTTTGAACATTGGAACACAAAGTAAATTTTAAAAATGCTTTTTTATTACATATCAGGTTTATATTCCACATAGCAGGTAAAACCACTCTAAAAAATATGGTTGATAATATTTAAACCGTCCATAACTGGACTAGAAAATTTATTGGCCACAGGGTGTAAGAGTAAAACAACATAGAAAAGTATTCTTAAGCATTTTGTTTGTTTTCAGTAAAGCTCCTCAGGTCAGACTGCTACTCATGCTGCATCTAGAGTTGCATGGGATTTTGTGCTGCTGCATTTAGGAGAACTCCAGTTTTCTCAGGGTCTGCAGGAGAAGCTGATTTTTGAGTCAAATCTCACCGTGGGACATGCATTTCAGAATTTCCAAAAATAAGTACATCTATAACTAATGTGTTCAAAAGGGGAGGATGACTTTAGTCTTCTATTAATTCCATGTTTTTCTATTTATGTAACTTCTGTTTCCACATATAAGGATTAAAAACAAGTCCATTGGGAAATGTTTTATAACATGAAAGTATTACTGCAATTATTTCTACAGGCATATTCAAAGATGTATTTAACAACTGCCACTTGAAACACAAATGCTCAGCTAACACAGCAAAGTACCATTAGAGTCAAAAGCCAAGAGCTATCATGCTTTGAGTTATTAAAAATGTTTTCAGTTAATATATTGTGGGCCTAACAAGAGGGAGTTGCTCCACTTCTGTTTAGTCATTCTGCACAACAGGCACCAACTCTGTGACTACTATAACCTGTAAATCATTTGCCTGCTTTTTGTCTTCCAAATAATCACTACCCTTTTGGAATTATGAGGTGATTTTACCTTCACAGAGAAAGATACACAAGGAAAGAGATGGAAGGAATTCTCCAGGCAATTTTTCATGAAGTGTTCCACAGTCTTTGCTAAAGGTTAGAAAAGACCGACTGCAACAAGTGACAGTAAGAAATTCGAAAGTAAACTCTCAGCAAGCCAGAAATACCCACGAGTGGGTTTTAAACAGAATAATCTGAGCCTCCACACACCTGCTACCTGGCTTTGGAGCTGTCTGAAGTCCCCAGGTATTTAAGCCTTGAACTGCAAGAGGTCCCTACACACCTGCAGGTTGGCTCCAGGGCACATCCCGACTGTCTCAGCCCTGACACACAGAGCAGCTCGGAGCACACCTCCGGCCCTGTCAGGAGCTGGAAACCACACACCTCTCCTGACAGGCTGGGGCTGGCAGGCAGTGGCAGGGCACAGCTGCTCCTCCACATCCTGCAGGAACATCACTGCTGATTTCCTTCACCACACACCCGGCGGGGCGGCTGAGGGAGGAATGGGGCCGGTGCCTCTCTTGATTCAACAGAGCACTGGACCAGAACGGGGTCACACACAGAGCAGATCCACAGGGTTTGCATTCTGCCCACCTCCAACATAACAGCTGCAAACCACAAAATACTGCAGCTACACGGGAGAGAGGAAGGATTGGGAGTCTGCCTGTATCCACTTGAAGCTGTCTCACCTTCATTGCAAAATAAGGAAGATTTTCCTGGCAGCAGCCACAGAGGGCAAAGAAGATAATTGTCATTTGGTATTTTACATGTATTTTTTTACATTCCAGTACCACTGAACTCAGGTAGCTGTCCATCATCAGTCCAGAACTAAAGTCCACTCAACTGGAAAAAGGGCACCAACCACTTAACAGTCATCCTCATCTTACTTTGTCTTTGACCTAAATTCTTTTCTTTGCAGATAAAGGGCTAAGAGTTTCAATGCAGGGTAAAAGCCCATTTCAATTTTATTCCTGGCCAATATCACTGCTGCCAATACATGTTTAGTAAACATGTGTTACTTCAAGTTTCATTTTGCAAACACTCCCACAAACAAGTCTTCCTTAAAAGAATATACAGAAAAAAATAAACATAATTTTGCACATATTAAAAACAAAAAAAACAACATGAAAATGAGCACCAGTAATACATTAGCCAAGCCAGGAGCAACCATCTACAAGGCTAATTTAACAACAGCTGACTCTATCCAGCCCTGACTCTCCCTGCCCAAAAAGACAGGCAATTCAGGCTGCTCTTCAACCCTCTATGGTGCCTTCAGTGTGTTCCACATTACGGTTTAATTATGATGCAAAGGTGGAAATTCCCTAGAACAGCTTGAATTCACATAGCAACTATTTTAAATAGCCTAATTTCAGCATAACTATAAGTGATTATTTAGAGCTCCTGAAGATGTTTTTTTTTTAGAACACAAGCAAGGTATGAACAACAATAAGGATCAACAGATACCTTATAGTCCATATACAGCACAGAATGATGGAGGATTTGGGTCTAACCAGCTCTAAAAATCCTCCAAACTCTTTCTGGAAAGTTACATGACAAATCCCTGGCACAGAGATGTTGGAATCACTCTTAAACTTAACAAGTCCACCCCCCCTGCCCAAGCAGGGTCAACCACAGCAGGCTGCATCCACTTGGGTGTTCACAACATCCAAGGACAGAGACTTCACAACCTCCTGAGGTCATCTGTGCCAGTGCTTGACCACCCTCACAGTGAAAAAAATCCCAGCTATCCTTATCCAGTAACTCCAAAATAAAATTAATTTCCCATTCCTGCCTAGAAAAAAATCCCAGGACTGCAAGGGCCATTAGGCAGCAGCAGAGAAAACCAAGATGTCAGGCACTGAAGCACACAACCAGGGATACTAAAAATGGCTCTTCAGCAAACTTAGTGGTACACACAATTTCTTTTTTAAGTAGATATAAAGTTTAAAATTTTAATGTTACCACACTTGGCAGTTTGATGAAAAAAAAAGCACTGTTTCTAGAAGAAAGTGTAGTTTTAAAGGATTTATGAAGCTGTGGAAGCAACATCTACTGCTGAAAATATTGCAGAGACACTCTATACCTTTTAAGCTTCCCTGACAACAGCATAGTTAAGGAGTTAAGAAAAAAAATCTATTGCATTCTGAATAGTTAAAATGTCAGCTTCCTGGGAGGCAGGAAAAGATTGGAAGGAGGCAGCAGGGCCAGGACTGCCATCCAAATCTCAGCTGTAGGTAAGAAAGTCTTATAGAGCTTTCTATAACAACAAAGGAATAACTCATCCTTATTTGGCTTGTTGCTATCTGTGTACAAATATCTGCAACAGAAAACATTCTCCATAAGGATCTAAATAGTTCTCTTCATTCAGACAAGTTTCCTGGACCCACAAAGAAATCAGGCATAGATTTATTTTGTACCAGGTAGGCACAAAGCCATCCAGCCACTTAGAGGCTGTCCCTGTGGATGTGTGGTGATAGAAATGGGACAGGGCCACTCTCACTGGGAAGATGCTGCCCAGAAAATCACCTTCCATGGCTGAAAAGGGCCAGGTAGGGGATGGTTCTCCCCTTCCCAGCTCAGCCACTCAGCTGCCAACACCTTCTCCCACTCATTTTCTTCTGCCATGCCAACATCCTAAAGCCTAAAGGGGTAAAGGATGGGAACACATCTGTGGGCATGCAAACAGCCCCCTGCAAGCCCATCTCCTGCTGAGATCTACCACACCCACGTGGGAGACATCCTAGGGAAACTGAAGAGCCTCTTTTGAGAAAATCAGGCTGAAATATTGATCTGGAGAGAGCACATAGACAAAGAGGAGAAAGTATGCACAGTAGGAGGTATATTTTTGGGCAAAAGCGGGAAGAGAAAAATAACATTGAAAAAAGAGCAGCAGCCTGTGCCAGAAATAACTTCTCTCTAATGCAATGATATTTAATCCTACTTTCCTATGAACTAGCTTAAAAATACCCTGGAAACACAAATTTTCCATTTCATCAGAATAATTGAAAAATTAATGTCACATTCACCAGAACACCCAATAATTCAAAAGCCAAGCACTATCCTTGTGAAAATACTAAAGGACAAATTAAGGTACCCACTGAATTATTTGTTGGTGGTTTTTTAATACCTAAATGAGAAAGAACTTATACAAAAGCTCAATTTTGCGAGAATTGCATTAAATCTCTACCTATACCATAAATTCTTAACTAATTCTGGAGCCCTTTTGCTACATAACTTTCAATCAGCCTTAGAAATTATCATCATATTACTGATAGCTATGAGTGTTTTATCTCAGAAACTAGAAATAGTTCAGGCAAAGCAACATGGAATGAGGGAGATGAACCCATGCTAAGATTGAGCTCTTGTAATTAATCTGTTTCTAGCATCCTGTCTCATAGGGATACTGAGCTGGTGCCCCTCTTCACAGAAAACATAGTTTTCAGCATAGACACAACCTTGCTCCTAAAATTTTGGATAAAAGGAATTTTTCAACCATGAGACAAGTACTGCAAAGTCTATGAGAAAAACATGCCATAGACACAAAAGCAGCATTTTCAGTATCAAGAAAAAACCTGATTTTACTAAGAAGCCCACCAATTTTATTTATTTAAGGTTTGAAAAAGAAAGGTCCTTCCCAGTCTTATCCTTTCTTTTTTTCCCTGGACTTATAAATGCAGCAGTTTTCAAGCTGACAAGATTTCAGAATTTGTACATTTCTGACAGACTTTAATCCTATTATCTGCTGCATCATTTGAGAGCTAAGATGATAAACCCCTGTCTCTTGGAATGGCTAAATTCCGAAAAAAGCTTTTCAACTGTTAAATAGCTTTTCAAATTCAGGTATCTACAAACTCCTCTCTAAACAGATTAGCCATAGCTATTCAAAATTTATCTCTAGCTAAGTGTTTATATCAAAACATGTGAAAGACGCTGTGAGAATCTTTATGCTATTAGATTTAAAAGTTTCCCTTAGTCACAACCCTGATTTATGCATATTTATATGTACAAGGTTGTCAACCATTTTGTCCTGGTAGTTCAAATACAATTTCTTTCCTAAAAGCAAAAGCTTCTAGAAAAAAAGAAATATTTTAATTCATAGAGGAGAATAGAAAACAACTGCCTGAAACTCAGTTTGCACCTGGGTTTAATATTGATACTCAAAACATCCTCATGTTTCTTACTACTTGAATCAGCACATCAGCTGATTCCTGCAAATCCATCACACTGGAATATACTCAGACAATAATGATTTGCTCCCTCATGCTGGTTCATCCTCTGCTCTGACCCATTTCAGAGCAAATAAACATCCCTGCATTTAATGAGCCCACCCTGGGGACTAACTGCTACATGGAACCCTGTAATGTAGAATTTTAATCCCTAACACCTACACAGAAATTGAATTTACACAAGTCAAAGCTGGTTAACGAAAATCATTAAGTATCAATGGAGGTTGACAAGTTGGAAATATTTCTGTGACTACTTCTATTAGGAATTGCTTCTTATTGACAAGGAAACAAAATACACAACACAAAAACTAGTAATGCTACACTAAATATAATGGGTTTTCAGCAGCAAAACAAATTTTCATATTTATGGACTACATAGAATAGATATCTATATAGCTCTCCATATAGATAATTCCATGAAAAACTCTATTTAACTATAAAGTACATAGTATTATGAGGAGAATATTCAGTTTCTCTTAATATGCAAAAAGCAGAGAGAACACTGACTATGCATCTTCCCAAGTTGCATTATTGGAATTTTTGAGTCCTTGCATATTAAGCCCTACAATTAATACAGATTAATATTTAAGGACCATGACAGCATCCTGCTTCTCTAGCTGCAATGCAAATGAAGACAATCCCTGCCCTAAGGGGATTGAAGGATAGATTTCTAGAATTACAGTGCCTGCAGGTACAGATTTTAAAATCCAGCCTAATTCTCTAGGACTCAAACCCACTTAAACTGGGGGAAAAAACAAACAAGTATATGAGTTTTTGAAAAGGATTCTAGTTTTGAACTTTTGAGGGTATATGTCCATGCCAAACACACACCCCATCCCACACACCCCATGTCCTGGATTTGTTTTTCCAACATTATCAAGTCTTAATGGTAGAATCTAGACAGTTTTTGCCTTTTCTTTCTGACAAGGTATGCAACATGCAAAACTCAGGAGTGATGCTTTAAAAGAGGTGCACAATGATGAAGGAGCAGTGCCTCAGAAGGCTGCCTATTTAAAAACCCCAAACAGTGGGGCTCAGTGTGGCAAGGGCTATCACAGGATCCCAAAAGCCTTCTCTCAAATGAGCAAAGTCCTGAGGGAGGAGAGGTGGATTAACAGATGATGTGGGGTCTTGGCAAATCTGTTCTCAAACCACTTTTCAGCAGTGTTCACACAATGTCTGCAGACAACAAAGAGAGCTTGCTGTGAGTGCCAGAGAATGCAGGAGCACAGCAAGAAGAGCTGACTCACCTCGGGGGTCACTAACTCAACATCACTCATCAATTTGCTGGATATGCATTATCCATCATCAAACACTGCCAAGAGAGGTGACAGCATGATGTGAAAGATAATAGGCATCCACTACTTTAGAACCTTTCTGGAAGACTGCTTCACTTGTTGCTTTATCTACACTGAAACCAACTGCAAGTTAGCTCAAGTTCTCCTGCAGCAGCAGGGAAAGAAGGAATTCTTGCAGCAGTTACTGCAAAAACATTACAAGTCCTAAGTCAAAACATGCCAACACAGTCTCAGACTAGGCTTGGAATTGCTATCTCTCTGGGAGGATTCCTTTCAGTCAAAAAAGGACTCATCCTAGCAACACTGAGTTACTAAGAATAAACTGCATTTAAGGCATCTGCAAACTGCAGTGCAGAAGTCTCAAAGCAGACAGAAGTCAAATAAGTAGCTCCCAGAGGAAAACAAGAGCATTCTTTCCAATCACGTGGTAGCTTTTCTACATCCTGAAGCTTTTCTGTTCAATTTAAATTGTCTTTTATTTACTATTTGTTGTTGGGAGGTAACAGTATCTAATATACATCAGTAAAACGAAGGAAAAAAAAAAAACCAACCTGACTAGCTGGTTTGGTGGAAGACAGAATTTATGTGGGGCCAGAATAAACTCAAGTAAAATTCAGCAAATTGTTACAACAAAAAAGAGCAAAATGAACAAAAAAAAAAAAAAAAAGAAAAAAATTAAAATTCACAAACCCAGCCTTCATTTTTATGTTTTTGCTGCTATTATTTCTAACATAGCCAACACAACCTTTTTTGAGGGATAAATATCCCTCAGCAATAAGTGGGACTGTGAGTTTGATTCACAGAAAAAATGATCACTTTTTAGGTTTACTCAAAAGTGTGATGATGATTTCTTTACAATTTTATTTGGCTAACACAACAAAGCATCATTTATTCACCAATTCGTAATTTGATGAAACAGAAGGATAAACCAAGTGGGAAAATTCTGCTAGGACCAAGACTGGCTTCAAGTTTGTGGTAAGGAGAAAACAAATCTTTCTGCTTATCATTCTTCCAGGAACAGCTGCTACTGAAAAAGCTCCAGATTATGTTTCAGAATTGGAGAAATCATTTAGTCATGCTTTTTGGGCAGCATCGATGTACCATTTATGTTCAGTATGCAGAGTTAAATCTCCTTCAAGACCTCTTCCAAAGGGATGGTATCAAAATATCACTTGGGAAGAAATAAGAGTGTGGAAAATAAAATCTGCATTTACAGGTAGACTGCTTTTGTATCAACCCACTATTTGGTAAAAAGAAAAAACAAATAACCCAGAAATTTTAATTCTTTCAAGTAATTACCCGAGTTTTCTGTGAATTGTGCATTATTTAATGATATTTCATAAAAAACATAATTACAAGATTTATATTATTCTACACCTTGAAAATTACCTAGAGGTTACTCAATAATAGAACAGTCCATCAAAATTCACTACCTTAATATATCTACAAAAAAAAATCATTTTTGGAAATGTCAGACAGGTGCTCTCATTAAAGTTACCACCTGAATATGCTACAATATGTGCAGAGACATTCCTTTCTATACAGCAGTTTTGGTTACTATTACCATACTACAACCACCATATCCCTTGCCCTCTCTTCACAACTCTAAGCAATTAGACAAATGCAAAGTCACTATAATTGTGTTGGCTATTGAGAGAGGAAGTAACAAACTTATTTCCTTTTTCCTCTAATTTATTTCTCCCTATTAACGTCAAGTTTGTTATCAGATTCATGTCTGAGCACTTTGATCACCAACTGTGCATTCTACCCTGCTCCCTCATTTTTCTGATTGCTGCAGTTTTCTTGTGCTGCTTTGCCAGTTCACTATCAAACACCCATAGAAGTACAAGCTCTTGAAAACTTCACAATAGCATTCATCAATATGCACAATATAATTTTTCTTCCTTAACTATTCCCTCATTCTTCAGCAGGGCTCACATCCCTCACATTGATGCAGCACAGCTACTTTGAAGTCAGGAACCCACAACATATTTAGTTAGATCAGGGACTCAAGGGCTGGGATATTTTACAAAATCAACCAAGAAGAGTAGCTTCAAAATAAACATCTATAAAAGATCTAACCCTGCACACTTCAAAGTCATGGGAAAGATTTTTATCAGTTTCACTGGTTTGTTATTCAGGCCCAGTATCTCATTTCATTCCTTTTGCTCTGCTCCTCCTCTCTACTCAGCACCCTGCCCAGGCTGTCATTTCCTGCCTCCCAATGCTTCATGGAACTGCATGCAGAGCACAGGCACTCAAAATGCCAAATGAGGGAGTCTGCAAAGTTAAACTGCAGCAGCTACCAGGTTCAGAAATCAGCCAGACTCCCAAAGAGTCCTCAGGAATATAAAACTCAAAAATCTCCATCCAAAGGATGCTCTGACTCCAAAGCTATGTTACCAGACAGGCACACTCCTGAAAATGCTGAGTGTATTGCAGTGGAAAGCTGTAATTCAGGTGAGATTTATACTTTGCTTTAACCTCAGGGAAAAAGAAAAAATACCACTTTATTGAGCTTTAAAATAGAATAAGAGAAGGCAATATTTAGACATTTTATGAAGAGAACGCTTTCCAGAGTATTATGAACATAAGATGTTGCAAGGTAACCACCACAACAAAATACAAAACCCTAGGAAGAATTTTGATATCATTATTTCAAGATTTAGTTATCAGAACTTTAAACACTGAACAACAGTATTTAGATATAATGTCCCCAAATAAAACTCATGTATTAGGCAGCCCCCAAATATTATTTTAAAGCTATATTTTGTTTTAGTTATTGAAGTTCCACTCTGAATGTTATTTATTGACCAACAACTGACATGAGACTTCAACAACAATTATGAATTGTTACAATTTTTTTAATATATTTAAACCCATTTGTCTATCAGCTGATATAAGCAAATGTCTATTTGCCTATATATGTGTAAGTATGGTAATATAGTATTATACACTACATATATTATACGTTATAACTAATATAATATTATAAAACAAATATGAACAACATTACAGGCATAGGCCATTCTTTCAGGGCTAGAGATCAGCTTTAGACATCATTAACTCTTAGATTTGCCTTCCAAATTTTAAATACCAGCCTAATCATGCTGAAATGTCTCTACAGAGCCCTAAGATTTGGTTACCCAAGCCAGGCACACATCATAGCTGTGGCACCTTCTTGCAGCAAATTCCTCTCTGATCCCTGCTTACCATGCTTTGGCTCATCTCAGAGAGAGAGAGAGATATCTTGGAAATCCTTGACTAGCTAAAGTGAATGCCAAGTCTTCAATTAGACAAAATCCCTCAAAGGATGGTGTCAGTCACGCAGTGTCCTGGGCCTGCCAGGAGCAGTGGTGCTCCCCAGATGCACGGGCCAGGCTGCAGAGCCCCTTCCAGCCCTGCCAGTAACCAGGTGAACAGCACAGGGACATCTCCACTGGCTGCCCTGGTGAGGGGAATTCCACCTGGTTGGGCCACACAGCATGTGCATCCTTCCCAGCTAAATTGTTCCTGTGTCACCCATCAGCAGGAGCTGTCTGCTCTACATTTATACAAACAGCACAGTGCTGCTGACTGGGCTTGCTGGAGCTAAGTGTTGGCATGGGAATGTTGATATTCCAGTAGAAAGGATAACTAAGAATTTCATTAACTGTTCAGTTACTAAAGGTGGATTCCCCTAATGCAAATGTGTTAAGCTTAAATATTCAGTACTATTTAAGGATCAAGACACTAAGAATCACCTCTATACAGTTGGGTGTGTTGCCAAATATCCCTTACTTGGGACACTAGGCAGGAGTATCAGCCAAAACCAAGAGGTTTATGTTGCTACTCCTATTTGTTACCTGAGCAGCAGCAGGAGCCAGGGTCTAAGATCCCTCACAGGGCTGCAACGACTCAATCAATAATGCTGCAGAACAAACCACAGAACATAAATGCCTACTAGAAACAGCCCAATGCAAAACACAGATACTGACACTGAGGGAACAGAGATCCATCCAGCACGAGCTCAAACAAGTCTGAAAGTGGCTTTACTTTGTTTTTACGCTCCTGCCTGCTGGGGCACATTTATCACTGAAGGCAACTTCTCCTGAAGCGCTGCTCATCTAATTTGCAGTCGGCGCCTGTAGCGCCTTCCTCCCTCTCCTACACTACACCAGAGCCATTGTGGGAGTTTGTTATTGCTGGAACACTGCAATTACTGACTCTGCCCAAATACTACAGTCACAGCACCTATAAAATGTAAACAGAAGCGCACAGAAAAGTTAAATCTGCTCTTAACGACTATTATACCATGGCAATTCCCCCCAACAGAGAATGAGGCCTTTGATCCATGCCAACATTTAACAATTTCTTCAGAAACAGTCTATAATGAAAAAAACCCCATGACCTACTCAGCAAAACTTTTTGTAATACCATAACTATCTAATTTTTAAAAGATATACAGATGAAAATATACAGATAAAATGTAAGGTATTCTAGAAGTGGTTGTATCAAATAGAACTGTGTCTGCCCCAAAGGGCACCACTTTAAGGTGTCAGCTTTTCAATCGGTGTAGTTGCAGCAGCACACAACTGAGTGTAACCCACTTCCAAGGACAGGGCCAGGAAAGAGGCTCCCAAAATGCAAGGGGCACAAACAGCACCTGCAATCACATCACTGATGCCATCCTGTTTGCTGTGTTTGGGGTTTCTGAAGGGTACTTGTTTGCAGACTATTTAAATTCTCCAAATAGTGGAGTCTAATTGGTATTTATTTAGTATTCTGCTTACAGTTATCTATATTTCCCTCTCCCTTTTTTACCACAGACATTATATAAGTTTTTATATCAGAGTAAGTTTAACAGATACTGAATAACACTGAGTAAAAATTTCTCAGTGTTCAGCTACACAACACCAGATAAATATTCACAGGTCATATGAAAGTAAAAATCAAAACAAATTTGACAAATTTTAGTTCAGAATGCAGACAACACATAGTATCAAGTATTTCAAAAGCTACACTACCTGAAACTGTTATTTTACTATACACAGGAGCAGAGAAGATCATTTCAGATGGCAAAGATCCTGAAGATAGTCTAGCCACTAATTAACTAAACCTAGTCATTCTTATTTCCCACACTGAATTATTGTGTTTAGGGCTTCTACAGCAAATAATTATTTCACTTACTATTTCAAAAGTTTCAAAGCTTTTGCACTGAAAGAACACTGAAAAGTTGCCAAGCTTGCTTTGCACAGTTTGGACTGACATATTGTGCTCCTTGACCTTCAATTAAAAATATACCAATATTCCATTAGATTGCTTGACTTACTGAGCAACCTGAATCATTCTCTACCTTCTAAATGGAGGGGGAAGCTTGAGCTGATAGAACAACTCCCAAAACAATTCTGTTACATGCTATAGCAATACATAGTTCTCATATACACAAAATACTTATACTAAGTATAAAATGTCAAAGTCAGGCAAACATTTGCATTACCCTCTTTACTACCAAATAACATTGAATTTAGATTAAAGTTTGTTCTAAAGAAACAGTGCTTTCACCTGAATATTGTTTCAAAAACTTCAAATTAAATGACTTTTTCCAAATAAGTAATATTTCACAAACTACATTCACAAAGCTGTTGGGCAGATTTTCAGCCTGGTAGAGCAGCACAGCATTAGAGAATTCAATAAACCTTTAGCCATTCCAACCAATTAAGAAACTAAAAATCAGCATTTCAAAAGGCATGCACAGGCACTTCTCCCACCTACAACTTCATTTTTTTAAAACAGGTCGCATGTTACACTGTCTAACACTATATACATAAAAATGCCTTACACACAGACAAGCAATTATAAGTCCAAAAATTCAAAATTGTATCTTACCAAGACTGAACTCCAGCTTCGGCTCATTTGCAATTCTCTGAATACCTTAAAAGGTCAAGGAAAAAAAATATTAGAGATAATTTGATTTCCATGTCTTGCTTTTTAATACACAGTAAAACTTTCACATGCCCATTACTACTGCCATTGCCACTGAAGTAACACCTTCTGTTAGAAACTCATGGTCAAAGCAAACTTGGATGAAATAGTAGACTGAAAAAAGGCTACTTTTGAAGAAGATTTCCTTCTTAATAGAAACTTTCTATTGCTGGGAAAGAAAACTAGGAAAAAAACCCAGGCTTTCATGGATGGGTTACTTCTGAGATTTCCAGTCACAAGAACTGATTATGTGTTGGAAAAATATTAAGTCTCACAAGTAATTTTTAAGTAGGTATGTCATCACATTAAAAACAAACCTCACGTTTTGTGAAAGTAGCTAAATCAGGTTAATATGGTAAAACATAAACACATTATTGATCTACAAACAAAATGTAAAGCAATAAACCCAACTTGTTTTTGTTGTTGAATGAATATATTAATTCCTCTTCTCACATAGCAAGAACAGTTTAAACCATTCTGGAATTATGTTCCATTGCATATTTTAATGCAAAGGGCAATATTTTCTTGTGCTAAAACAAAGGAGTGAATCACAGAGATGCAACAAGAGAAACGTAGGAAGCAAGGAGGGATGGTGAATAACTATAACTGAGTTGCTCACCTGATGCAGAAAATAACTGAATCACAACTACAGTTTCAATGAACTTGTAGAAATAAACTCTGTCTTCTTGACATTTTTATACTGTCTCCAGTAAGCATTATTAATTATTGGTCAGGATTGAAGAAATTGGTCAGATGGGAAAGGACTGAGTTAGCATATGAACTGGAATGCGATTTTTGTTTAAAAAATAATTTAAAAAACCCACAAACAAAAAAAATCACCCCAAATTATAGCTGTGTCTGCTCCATAAAAACTTGATGCTGCTAAGTCTAGATTCACACAGTTCTCATTAGTGTAGCTATTCATTCACATCTGTGTGAGAAAAATTACAGTTTCAGAGCTTAGAAAGGTCAAAAAGAAAAAAAATATAAAAGTTTGTGGCATTTTTTTGGCTTTAGGTTGTTGTGGTTTGTTTTGTTTTGTTTTTTTGTTTGGTTTTTTTTTTTAATGGAGCTTCAACAAATTTCTGAGTTGAACTCTGCCACTAGCATATTGGCTTAAAACACCTTCATGAATATGCTGGATACAGAATTGATTAAGTGACCGGGCAACTGAAATACATTCTTCTAATTCCAGTGCACCAAATTCATCTCAACATATGGCACATTCAAATCCCCAGAGTGCCTTTACATCCCAAAGAAAAAATCTGTGATACTAGTTTAAGTATCACTAAAGATTTATACATTTATCAAAGTTATCAGACTATATTTTAAACAGTGGTCCATATGTTCATATGGGACATAAAAAAAGAAAAATATACTTTAGTCTTATGAGGAAAATAGGTTAGAGAGAAAAACTCAAACACAGAAATCACACATTTGTTCCCCTGAAGGTTATGTGCATAAACCAAAATATATCAGGGAAAAAAACTTAGAGAATTTTCATAAGTTTATTTCTTCTAAAGTGCACTGTGACAACCAAGAAGTTGAACAGAATTTGTACCCTGCTTGTGACACTGTCTGAACTGCCACAGAGACTGGGCCACCTTTACTGTACCCCTCCAGGAAATGAGTACATGCACTTACTCGTAAACTGGGGCTCTCCTAGACTGTCTAATTGGGATGAAGGGAGAAACTGTCGTGCCTCTTCTGATGATCTCTCCTCTTTGATTTCCATGATCAGCCTCTGGAGCTGCTGAATTTTATTCCACAAACCTTCCGAGTTCACCTCTCCCAGTGCCACGGTCCAAGGTTCACAGCCTGGCTCTGCTGCAGCTTCAGGGTAAAGATCTGGTCCTCCACTCTGAAACTCTGCACTCAGAAAGGATGAAAGCAGCTCTTAGGAACTGTGATTGGAAAGGGGGATGATGGAAATACTGATGTCACAAACAATCAAAACCACCGCCTACACACTCATGTTCATGGTCACAGAACCATGCATCCCCATCCACCTCTGGAGCGAAACCCCAGCTCCTTCAGATTTGGTGCAGTACTAAACATATCCACAGAGTAGCTCTAAAGCCAGGTAACAAATAGCTAAATTAGGTGGCAGAATCAAACCAAAACAGGAAATCCTTTTCCAGCACAGATTCTGTAGCCTAGCAGGCAGCTCTCAGAGCTGCTAACTTGAAAAAGAATTTGATTTAACAAGGGCAGCTGACACTGTTCTGTCAGACAGTAGAATTCACCAGAATGAATTTGTCCATCATCTCTTCTATTTAAGATCTCCATTATGCTCAGCCTCTCATTCATCCTTGCCAGAATACAGATCAGAAACACATGCAGATAATTTAGCACGACATAACTCCTCTGTGAAGAGTCAACAGGTTGTATGTGGGAGCTTCTGACCTCATTACTAGCCACGTGTCATTTGCTGCTCTGCCCGGAGCCTAATAGTTTAATGATCAAATTTTCTGAGAACAAAATAAGAGGAGGGAGAAGAAAAAAAAAAGCTGAATCTCCCAAGGAATCCAGGTAAGTAGCAAGGGTTGGTTATTTGATTAAGATTAGAACAGGAAGAAAAAAACACCTCTCAGGCATTTAAAATTCTGCAGTATAGATGGCTTCACTGAGTTACAAATTCAACGTGACATTTAGTGCAACATACACCGAGAAGAGCAAACTGGGAAAAAAAAGAAAATCAATGCTTCTTTAAAACAAGTTACCAACTAATTTAGAAACATAAAACTCTATAAAACACCTGTGCTATTGTATTAAAAAGGATCGAAGTATTTCATTGGGCATCAAAATAATTCTGAGCTAAATCAGCCATATATCATATCACGGGATGAAGCAGAAAACTGAAAGGTTTTCATACTTAGTTTGAAAATCCCAACAACATAGAAAAATTCTTTTCCATACAATGTGAACTTAAATTCCTTTTACTACCTTGAGTATCTAACCTTGGGCACTTGCACACATGTTATTCTAAACCTGTTTGCACTTCATAAACCGAGCATCTGCCAGTTACAATTACTTCTGCTTTTATGGGTATGGAGGGGATAAAAGATGAAACCTCAGGTTTGGAAGGCTCTAAAAACTGTACACAAATCCCTGTGGAGGTGGGACAAGTTTTTTGTCTGGGCTGGATCTACAGATACCTAACTGCATGGCTGCAGATGCTGCTAAAAATGCTGGGTAACATTTCATGTACTATTTGGACCATAGATTTCATGGGGAAAGTCTGGAAAGAGAATCAAAGTGGAAACATCTGCTTCAGGGGCAGATAAAAAGCTAATAAGGATTCAAATGCTTGCCTCTAACCATGGCTCAGTCAGAAAAAAAACAGGTATTCAATTCCTGAGAGAAGAATATTCAAAATCTTAGAGAGCTGCAGATGTTCATTAGATCCTGTTTTCAGACAAGATCTGTTCCTGTGTGACCAAAATGAGCTCTGCTCCTTGTCAAGGGTGACTGATGAGACAGAAGATTTAGCTGCAAGCTCTCCTGTGATCTGGTACTGCATGTGAGCCATGAGGACAGTAACCTTCAGAAAGAGCAGTATTTAGAGGAGCTGATAACTTTTCTGCAGCTCTGGTAAGGTCTGCACCAGCAAAGTGCTCTACTTCCTTCTGTCACTGACATCAATGAGTCAAAAGTCTGTCATATCTCATAGTATTTTGGAGCTACTAGTGGAAAATTGAAAGGAAAGGAAAGGAAAGAATGGCATGTAATCAACCAACATCAAGATGAAAATTAACTAATTCACTTTAACTATAAAAAGCTATAAAAAAACATTCAAACAAACAACAAAAAACAAACAACAAAAACCCATACATTCCCCCAAAAAGCCACCAAAATGCACACAAAACAAAAAATCTCCCACAAAATTAACATCTGCTTATACCACTCAATCTTTAAAAGAACAATTTTAATAAAAGCAACTAGGATATCCAAAATACCTTAGGGAAAGAAAAGCTGAGAAACAAGTCAACACTTAACAGACAAAACACAAATATACCAAGGTGTTCTTTTCTCCCTTTATCTTTAAATGGAAATAGGAACAGTAATCTTGCCTTGAAATATCCTACTGCTAGCTAGATAAAAAACATCTGCTTTGGGAGGAAATCGATGTTTTTCAATTGAAATCATGCTATTTATATTTACCTCTTAGCTGTAAAAATCAGACTGCCAAGCTCAAAAGGCATACTGAATCATCATTAATATGCATGGAACCAGAAATGGAGAGTGAAATGCAGTAGGAGTGGGCATAATTCACTGTATTCTGATCTAACAGGTGCCAGTTTTGAGATGTGGAAATTCATTCTAAACTATCACTTCAAAACACTACAGTCTGCTATATTTAGATCCTTTGGAGTACTCTGACAGCTAAGTTAAATTCTGAAAAGCATATGAAAATGCCTGAAAAATACTCATCAGTGCAAATGTAAAAAGTTTAATTCTGCAGATCCAGCAAGAGGTAAGTTACCTATTTTCCCTTCTGTTTCAATGCACATAATCACAGCATGGTTTGTGTTGGAAGGGACCTTAAAGATCATCTAGTCCAATCCCCCTGCCCCTGGAGAGGAACAAATTCTTTTACATCACATTGCTGAAAGCACCATCCAACCTAGCCTTGAACACTGCCAGGGATGGGACATCCACAACTTCTCTGGCAACCTTACCATCCTCACAGTGAAGACTTTCTTCCTAACATCTAATCTAAACCTGATCATTTTTCATTTAAACCCATCCCCCCCTTGTCCTATCAGTCCCCGGCCTTGTAAAAAGTTCCTCTCCAGCTCGCCTGTAGATCCCTCCTTTAGGTACTGAAAGGTTTATGTACCAAAAATCATCTTGCCAGAGGAAACACAACATGAAAAACACACACTTGTAAAAAGGTCTGTTGCAATAAAGGAGCACACAGGTTTATTTATGTAATAAATATCATAATCTCTTTGCTCTTCTCCTTCAAATAGATGCTGGCTGTTATTTTAAATCAGCTGCATACAGTACTCCCTAACAACCTCAGACATTTAAGTCCAAATATCAGTGGGGGAAAAAATTGATATGAATCTTTCCCAAAATGAAACTAATGGAACCACAAATGTAATGAAGGCCTCAAACAAATGGCAGACAAATCAGAAGAGTTATATAAATCATTAAATAAGAAATTCTTACTCCATGTTTTATTAAAATATTAATATTTAAATAAATAAAAGGCATATTAATTCACAAAAGCATAAATAATACACTTAATGTAGCAGTATTTCACAGGTGGACCAAAGCATTTCATACTTGGTTGCTAAAAAGTTATTGTAGAACACAAACACCTTTTCCTATACTGATGCTACTGCTGACAGGAGTTACCATGAGTAGTTTTCACCCTTAACTTTTGCAAACATTCACTGCTAATCTCAACAGTNAAAAGATGAAACCTCAGGTTTGGAAGGCTCTAAAAACTGTACACAAATCCCTGTGGAGGTGGGACAAGTTTTTTGTCTGGGCTGGATCTACAGATACCTAACTGCATGGCTGCAGATGCTGCTAAAAATGCTGGGTAACATTTCATGTACTATTTGGACCATAGATTTCATGGGGAAAGTCTGGAAAGAGAATCAAAGTGGAAACATCTGCTTCAGGGGCAGATAAAAAGCTAATAAGGATTCAAATGCTTGCCTCTAACCATGGCTCAGTCAGAAAAAAAACAGGTATTCAATTCCTGAGAGAAGAATATTCAAAATCTTAGAGAGCTGCAGATGTTCATTAGATCCTGTTTTCAGACAAGATCTGTTCCTGTGTGACCAAAATGAGCTCTGCTCCTTGTCAAGGGTGACTGATGAGACAGAAGATTTAGCTGCAAGCTCTCCTGTGATCTGGTACTGCATGTGAGCCATGAGGACAGTAACCTTCAGAAAGAGCAGTATTTAGAGGAGCTGATAACTTTTCTGCAGCTCTGGTAAGGTCTGCACCAGCAAAGTGCTCTACTTCCTTCTGTCACTGACATCAATGAGTCAAAAGTCTGTCATATCTCATAGTATTTTGGAGCTACTAGTGGAAAATTGAAAGGAAAGGAAAGGAAAGAATGGCATGTAATCAACCAACATCAAGATGAAAATTAACTAATTCACTTTAACTATAAAAAGCTATAAAAAAACATTCAAACAAACAACAAAAAACAAACAACAAAAACCCATACATTCCCCCAAAAAGCCACCAAAATGCACACAAAACAAAAAATCTCCCACAAAATTAACATCTGCTTATACCACTCAATCTTTAAAAGAACAATTTTAATAAAAGCAACTAGGATATCCAAAATACCTTAGGGAAAGAAAAGCTGAGAAACAAGTCAACACTTAACAGACAAAACACAAATATACCAAGGTGTTCTTTTCTCCCTTTATCTTTAAATGGAAATAGGAACAGTAATCTTGCCTTGAAATATCCTACTGCTAGCTAGATAAAAAACATCTGCTTTGGGAGGAAATCGATGTTTTTCAATTGAAATCATGCTATTTATATTTACCTCTTAGCTGTAAAAATCAGACTGCCAAGCTCAAAAGGCATACTGAATCATCATTAATATGCATGGAACCAGAAATGGAGAGTGAAATGCAGTAGGAGTGGGCATAATTCACTGTATTCTGATCTAACAGGTGCCAGTTTTGAGATGTGGAAATTCATTCTAAACTATCACTTCAAAACACTACAGTCTGCTATATTTAGATCCTTTGGAGTACTCTGACAGCTAAGTTAAATTCTGAAAAGCATATGAAAATGCCTGAAAAATACTCATCAGTGCAAATGTAAAAAGTTTAATTCTGCAGATCCAGCAAGAGGTAAGTTACCTATTTTCCCTTCTGTTTCAATGCACATAATCACAGCATGGTTTGTGTTGGAAGGGACCTTAAAGATCATCTAGTCCAATCCCCCTGCCCCTGGAGAGGAACAAATTCTTTTACATCACATTGCTGAAAGCACCATCCAACCTAGCCTTGAACACTGCCAGGGATGGGACATCCACAACTTCTCTGGCAACCTTACCATCCTCACAGTGAAGACTTTCTTCCTAACATCTAATCTAAACCTGATCATTTTTCATTTAAACCCATCCCCCCCTTGTCCTATCAGTCCCCGGCCTTGTAAAAAGTTCCTCTCCAGCTCGCCTGTAGATCCCTCCTTTAGGTACTGAAAGGTTTATGTACCAAAAATCATCTTGCCAGAGGAAACACAACATGAAAAACACACACTTGTAAAAAGGTCTGTTGCAATAAAGGAGCACACAGGTTTATTTATGTAATAAATATCATAATCTCTTTGCTCTTCTCCTTCAAATAGATGCTGGCTGTTATTTTAAATCA
>WEIU01013085.1:1095-15664 GCA_013389925.1 Aegithalos caudatus | reverse complement strand
ACAATTTTATATTGAAATCATAGAAGTCAGGAAACAGGTGTTGTTGCATCACTTCAAATGATTTTTGTAATATATATAATTTGTTGTTCTCTATATTTGGAGTATTTTATTGCCTAAAATATATTCTTCTTGAAAGCTCATAGGAACTCAATATATTCTAGATACATAAAAAGCTTATAGTCTCTTATATGAATCTTCTCTTTCCATATAATGATGTTCTGATATGATAAGAACATTGTGATTTCTTAATTACAAACTACAGATTTCATAGAACATGCAAAGNTAAAACATCTCACTGACTTCTTTCTTCTTCATGTTGCTGTATTACTTTTTTTTCTAGCTCATTACTTATTCTGAAAAATAAATTTTGGCTGTAACGTAACTTGCCAGATATTTTAAAGATCTGATTTCTTCCTTAAAAAAAAAAAACAAACCCAAAAAAAAAAAAACTATGAAGCACATATTAGAAAGGGATAGATTTCTCATTTATAATTCAGGGAAGAATAATTGTCTACATTTTATTTTAATACCTTGGGTGAGGCATTGTTCCCTTACTCAAAAATGCAACCATAGTTATTTCTTACTATTTCATTTCAAGCACTGAAAATAAGAAAACCATCAGCTAAGAGGAGGAATTAGAGGAGTTCTTAAATACTGGGGATGTGAAGAGCTTCTAGTTCCATGCTAACAGAAGTAATAGAGCAGTCTGGATATAAGGAGAGTTACCTAGGTCAATACTGAAAATCTTGTACCTGTACCATTTCTGGTGTGTGCAAGATCCTCTGGAGAGGAGAAAAAGGGTGAGAATCTTTTGCTTTCAGTGTTTCAATTTCTGCATAATAAAATGGATACCCAACTACGTACTCTTCTCCACAGAAGCTAAGGGAAACAGAATGGCCTTGTCATTATCTTGACATAGACCCAGAAAATTCAAGGGGATGTGCCAGTAATTCTACAAGAGCCTATTCCTTGGCTTTCATCCAGCTTGATCCTACAGAAGTTTTGACACCAGTCCAGCAAGACAGAAGGCCTGAGTCAGTTCTCCAGAGAGGCCTGTGCTTTGACATCACTGTGCTATTCAATATACTGATGAGCTGGTGACTTCAAGGGCACATGACAAAGTCTACCACTTTTAAACACACTAGGCTGGAGACCTCAGAGAAACTTATGCTTTCAAATCAGCATGGCAAGCTAACGTTCCTGACCCAGTCACTTCATTGTTACTCACCACTTGGCAGCAGATGAGAAAGTTGCAGATAATAAGTTAGAGACTTCATAATGGGTTTTCCTCATTTCAGACTGTTCTTGGTTCTTCCTGACTCAATATCAGTTCAGGGAAGCTGCCAAAAGGACTCTGCCTTGTTTTATCTTCAAACTATGTTCTACCACTGTAGCCCCTCAAATGCTAATTCCTTCCCATGTGGTAAGCAAAGAGAGGACCACTGAAAAAGAGCATGAGAGTTGTTTCCTTCATTTAAGGCTGGTAAAATGGATCTGAAAATTGCAATCTCAAGGAGAAAAGAAACTGTATTTCACATGGAAATTCAGTATCTGGTGTCCCGCAGATGTTACCCCAGGTTGCCATTTGTGCTGCACTATTGACAATATTAATTGAGACAAAGATCTTTTGAATGGTCTTTGCAGGAAGGCAGGCTATTAATATGCACATAGCGTAAAAGTGATCAAAAATTCCATTTATGTTTGGCAAAAAATTGCACATCCTTGCTTTTAGGGTTTTTTTTGTGTGTTTTTTTTGGGGTTTTTTTTTGTTTTTTTTTTTTTTAATTCCTGTTTGCCACTTTGAGATAAATTAGATTAGAAAAAAGCTGGAAGGGTATACCCTACCTGGTGATGAGGATTATATGATGGGGAAAAAAACATGGGAGAAGAAGGAAACGCCTATGTGTTGAAGATGCTGAGAATGATTCTGTGCACATAGATAGTACAAGGTTGCAAGGAGATGGAGTAGCAACAAAAAAGGTGTTAGTCTGTTGGGTAGTCAGATTTGGGATTTCAGTGACTCCTGAAAAATCTCTCAGCATTGTGACTGTCTTTCATCCTGCCATCTATGCAAGAGAATGACATTATGGCTGCCAGTTAGCAAGGGCTCCCTCTTTCCTCATTTCCTAACAACCTGAATCCTTTTCAGAGCTGTTGCTTTCCATTGTGGTCTGTTTGACCAAGTTACTTCCTCCTGACTGCGTGCATTACTTTTAGGCACCCACACATCTCACGAGGGTGTGTCCCCAGCTTTGCATTTGTATTTTCCTGTAATTTTCACATTACAGGAAATAGGTACAATGTGAACTCTGGTGTTCTGAGGGAGTGCATAACAACTGGTCTTCTTTCCCCACACTGACTTGGTAATTTAGAACAACACAGTACCCCGTTTGGTTCTTCAGCTAACAGTTTTCATCACTTGAAATATCAGCTCTCCTACAATGATTGTTAATTTTTGAAAGAATACTAAGCACATTAAATCATTTTGTAATATTTCCTTGATGTACACTTCTAACTTCCAGACATTTCATTCTAACATAATGTCACCTTATCAAGATGTACCAGAAATTTAAAAGAATAGTAGATCCATATCCTTGCTTGCCTACTCTTCCTCCAGTATTTGACTGTGAAGGATCCATTCCATTGTCTGAGTAACATTACTGTATTAGTTTTGGAAAAGTTAAATTAGGGTCCAAAGATCTATCTGCTAATACCAGAATCACTTTCTGTCTTTTCTTATTGGCAGTAACTCACTTGTGACAATGGAAAAAAAAGTTTTCTGTTTTCCAGATGTGTGAAGAAAACTACATAATTACAGGAAAACACATGGGGTGCAGTATATTTTTTTAAATTATTTATTAGGCTATTCATTATATGAAGACACTATGAAGGAATAGGTTTCTATTCATCTTCATAGCCATCTGACTGAATTCACCTATAATGCATTAACCTGTTGAGGATATGGTGTGACAGTCAGTACTAAATGATATATGATGAACTTCAAATAACCAGACACCAGGTCCTATTGATTGACATGTGGAGCATGGCATCTTAAAAACATTATGGACAATGCAAATTGATATCTTCCTGCAACTTCACTTAAGTGAATATCTTTCTATTGGTGTAGTTAAACTGAAGCAGCAACTGAAATATATCAAACAAGTTATAGATTTAAAGAAGTGCCCCATAAGGATTGTAAAAGACTTTCGAAGTTACATTTTGTAGGTTTTTTTCCAAAATTTTTGTGACTACAGTGAATCTGATGCATTTTTATTTTATGGAATTTTTATTGGCCTCTGTTACTTAATATTTTAAAAATTGGGTTAGATATGTTAAAGGCTTCCCTTAGAGAAAGGTTTTTCTAGTATATGAGTTAAGCTTCTGCTCATATAAAAACCTTTCACAGATTATGGATTTGACTGATTACATGTAGAGGGCAAAAAGGGATAAATGAAGCATAAAGACCCATCATTTTTCATTTTGTTGAAGGTGTTAAAGGAGATACCTACAAACTCTTCTCAAGAGCTGCTGGAGAGGGGGGGATGCCACAGCCAGGTCTCCATAAACAAGGTGTGTAAAAAGTTGGGACAGTGTGAAGATTTGCTTGAAAATTCTGCACAGTTCTACTTCCCCAGGAAGCTGGTGACAAGTCCTTATAGCTAAACCATTCAGCTCCTAAAGTCAGCAAAATAAAACAAACCCAGAGAACACGAAAGTATTTTAACACAACCTTATTTTTGTTTCCCTAGGGTATAAGTTTAGTGCTGCACCTCTTCCCACA
This sequence comes from Aegithalos caudatus, assembly GCA_013389925.1. Lineage (NCBI taxonomy): Eukaryota > Metazoa > Chordata > Aves > Passeriformes > Aegithalidae > Aegithalos > Aegithalos caudatus. The sequence goes on along the minus strand of WEIU01013085.1, from coordinate 11,883 downwards.
CAGCAACTTATTCAAGCTTCTGATTGTTATCCACTCTCAAGTCTAAAACCCATAGTATTGCTGTTAGAAGGAATAAGAGAACAATTGTCTTTTAAAAAATTGAAACAAGGAATATAATGCAGAAAATACTCACTTAATGAAAAAAAACTCTAAAGCAAAAGCTCACCTGATGTCTTGTATGTGCAACTGCAAACATTTGTTCTGGTTGCTTTAGATAAGAAAAATTAGATCATCAGGCTTCCAGGTACTGTCTGCTTAGCTTACGTTCTTTAATCATGAAGCGATGTGAAACAAGTTCTTAGGAACAAGACTTCTTCTACCATATGGAGGACTGAAATAAAAATATCTTCTCCCACACTTACTTTTTACACTCTGGGCAATGACACTTGTTCATTAGCTGAGCTAAACAAGCCAGAGTGGCAAAGGCAAATATACTGCTAAAGGCAGATAACTGCTGAAGATGAGAAAAATATTCACTTCAAAAATTGTTATACATGAATTCTGTTGCCCTAAAACATCAGCTGTGGTCAATGGTATTGGATGTACTCCAAGTGAGAAAAAATTAAAACAAAGCAGTGAAAGAATAAAGCAGGTCAGAAATAGTTCTAGTTTGATGAAGGTGTTGTTCCAGCTACCACAGGAAATTCATGTATAAGACCAGGTAAGTTTCTTAGTTAACAAACATTATGTCACTAAGAGGACCAAACAGAAGAAGCACTTTACGGAAATGAGATCTCATATTATGGATCATATTGCATCTCAAAAACAATCTCTGTGATTATTCAGCTAGGGAAAGGGAAAAAAACACCTCTTCAAAGTTTAAAAAAACACACTCAATATAGCAAATACATAGAAAATGAATTTGTGTTAATTTCATTTTTTGGATTTTGTGGTATACAAACAATGTTGCAATTTCAGTCTATTAAACTGCTTTACCAACTACAGAGTTTAGCTGACTATACTATTATCCAGAACAATTATATCTTCCTTTTCCTTTCGTCTTCCTTCCACCAGACCATATATGCATTAATTTACTGTTTATATTGGGGGCTGATGTAATCCCCTTCAAAGCTATTTGGTGTCTTTCAACACATTTTGGTGAGTTTTTCTTCAAGATATTTGTTCATACTATCATAGAGTTTCCAGCATATATAAATATGTTGTTTGCTCTACCTTGCAATCAGGTTTAAAGCTTCCTCATCAATCCAGGTTTGTCTTCATATTAATCATAGTAGTGAACTGTCCTTCCTCTGTCAATGGGAATGACTATGATAAGTAGCAATGTCTCCTCTGAGAAAGAGTTAATTTTAATTAATAAAGACATCCATCTGGCCTTTAGTAGAAAAAATGGGGATTGTCTCAAGGATCACTTGTTCTTAAACTTCTTCCTCGTAGTCATGAAATTATTTCAAGTAACAGAAAAGTTTAAGAAACAGAGTGAATAGAGATGAAACAGAATGGATCAAAAATGAGAACTGAAGGTGGGGTCAAATCTTCTGGGCTCAATTTTGTTTTGATATACTGTGAAAAAGGAGAAAAGACTATTCAAGATGTCATGGAGTTAATTAATAACCATGCCCTTGAACCTACATGAAAAAGTATGAGTATGAAGCTGACAAAAGAGTAGACGACTTCATTTATGTTGAAATAGATTCTAATATTACAGGTTTTGTACAGGAGTTTTTAAGAACACAAATCTGAATGCTTATCTGTAAACGTGCAAAAGTCCAATTTATAAATTAAGAAAAGCATGCTAGATATAAAACTGAAGTTATACTTTTTGAGTTTCTCTTGTGAGTCTCCAGATATTGCAGTTACCACTGGCAAGTGATAACTATCTTTTTCATTTAAATGCCTTTTCAGAAGACTGTATGACTCTGTACAGCAATAATTTTGTGTTTGATTCTTGTGTTATTGTTTGGAACAACAGTATCTTTACCACAGTTAATGCAACACTCTTAAAGGAAAGGAACAAGCTGAAACAATGCTGAGGTTATTCTCCAAGACTACAGTATTAAATCAGCTGCTTTCTCCATTTCCTATGAAGTGATGTTAACCACTCCTTGCTAAACATAACAAGATATTGTTACTTAAGAGGTGCTATTCCATTACATGATAGAGAAACATGAAAAGGAAACCTTTATCGGTCCTTGTTTAAAAGCACCTCCTCAAGCATGTGGTCAGTGGAAACCTGCCCAGATGTTGGATATACAGAAACCTTTTGAATGCTCTTTCAGATGAATGGCACGTAGCCAGCACACCTGCCCCACGAGGAAAATACACAGCTAATTAAAGAGTGTGTAAATGGTGTCAAAGAGGGAAAAAAGCAATGTATCTAGCCTAGAGTAATCTGACCCTATCAGGCTTTCCAAGGAATGAGGAAGAGGTCATCAAGGTGCTGTATAAATATACCCTTTCCTTCATTTTATCTACTGTGCTACTGAACAGTTGGAATAACACTTCAGCCACAAGAAACAGACATTTCTGGCACGGAGTAGTTAATCCTAGAATTATTTTAGAGTATTTTAGAGTATTTTTGGATTAGTAATAGCAGCCATGGTATTTGCCATGCAGACAAATTGTAGGCTACCCTACTCTCAGGAAGGTTAAAAAACCTTTTAAATTGATTATTTACTTACTTAAAATCAGTCCCCCACAAGATTTAGCCTGAACATGCAAAATGGGCTTGGATAAGAAAACTATGTTCTTGGACATATTCACAGGGCAGGAAACAGAGTCCTATCACTCTTGTCCACAGTTCCCACCTTCCTCAGCTGTGGGAGCACTTGAGTCTATAGCTTTTGTTCTTCCAATCACCCCCTTTTCTCATGTGTACATCAGCAACCAGGTTTAAAGGGCCAGGATGTGGGCAGGAGCAGGCAGGTGGCTGCCAGCTCCATGCCAGGCAGTGGCTTACATTGTAAGCCAGGCTTACATTGTTTTCTCCCTTTGACTGCTACCTTTCAAGTTGAGCAGGATTTTTTTTCTTTTTTTTTTTTTTAAACACAAAATTTCAATTTTGGTGGTAAAATAAATTCTCAATATTATATTTTTTCTTTTCACTTCAGTCCAGTCTCTTTATCCTCTTCTGCACAGTGGCTTAATACCAGTAGATTCCACACATCATTTTCTAACCTCAAAAAATAACAATGAATAATTAGTTCAATTCACATGTTGCTATACTTTACTGAAGATCAGATTCAGAAACTAAACTGGAGGATGAAAAATTTGCAGTTGTCCTTCCTTTATACTGGACCAGACCAAAAGCCTTGATTAAAGTGCTGTTTGTTCATGGTTTATTCAAGAGGTGAGAATGAAACGCTGTAGCTGGAGACTATCTATTTTTTACAACAAAACAAATTTAATAAGAGAAAAGTTGTTCACAAGATCTTTCAAGTCTTTTCTAGCTGACAAACTGATAAAACCAACCTATAGATTTTTTTAAGACAGTACCATAAATTAAGTTTTCCTGCAAAATGTACCAGTTTGCAAAATATTCTCGGTTAAATTTTAAAATATATATTTTTGGTCCACACAGCTGCTACTAGTTGCCAGCTCTCTTTCAGCTGTACAACAACATTTCACCTTATCCCAGCAGGTATGATGCTGTGCTGTAAGAGCTGCTATGGAAATTGCTGGCGCCTAGGGGGACAGGTAAATAAATGCTGCTTTATTCAGTATGTAACAGATTTCCCAAGTGGGGAAACAGTATATAACATTATCCCAGCAAAGTGGAAGACAGTCAGTTGTGTTGCCAAAAGAATCAGAAGTGGGTGCTCTCAAAAAAATCAAGGTTGATCTGACTGCCTTCTCCAGTATTGCTGGAAGAATGAAGTCTAATATAGCTTTTCCAATAGAGAATTCATCTGCAATACTAAGTAATTAAGTATCATATTATTCATATGTAATAAACAGCAACTTCCCAAACACTGAAAAATTAATAACGATGCACATGCAGTATCTGAAACATCTGGAATGCAGTTTCCAAGTATTACATTTCCACCACAGCAAATTCAATCACCTAAGCTAAAATCAGTAATATTGGTGTAGCCATGATATTACAAAGAGAGTAAAGATTATAGTGAAAAGTAAAATACTTAATAATCATGGTTGCAAAAAAAGTTCTAAGGCAGAGAAGAATTAGCAGGATGGCATCTGCAGCTGAAGGATAATTTTCTTTCTACAGTTACATTCACCAAGTCTGGTAGAAGAAATGATCTCATAAATTGTGTCACATTAGATTTGAAGCTCTTCAGCAGCTTTTGGCCGCTGAATCCATACTGTTATGTTGCTCTAAATATACCTAACAATTCTGTGTTTTGGATTTTGACATCAAAATGTTATCAGTAAAGAAAATATTTAATCTAGAGTGAATACTGAGTTTAGGTCTATGAGTAGCAATCTTTATTTTCTTTAAAATAGTTTAAATTTAATAAAAATTTTATTCACGAGTTAGAACCCAAAATTTGCACTTGCCTTTGCTGGTGTGTTGCACTTGACCAGTACTGAGAAGCTAGGATTACTAGTGGGTTTTATGTGATTATGGAGGAAGCCAAGTATATAGGAAAAATTATAAATGATCCAGCTATGCCATTTTGAGAAAGAAGTGGAGCTTTAAAATTCTTGAGAAATTTTCTGAGGAGTGACTGTGGCTGAAGAAAAAGGTTGATGAAGAAGGAGTTAGGACACAGTGCTTTGGAAGTATGGATGGTGTTAAGGTATCTATGCCCAAGGTTCCTTCTGTGAAAAACGTTTGATGATATTGTACCTCTGATTGCACATAACTCTCTGTAGTTTTTCCTCTAAAAGAAATTGATGTTATGAATTTAAGATGTCTTAAGAACTTTACTAATCAAATGCTGCAAGGCATATCCATCTGCAATAGATGTATGATAAGGATTAAATTTTTTTTATGTGTTGTTGATTATTTCTTCCCATAGTCAAGGAGGAGATAAGAGAGAAAAACAAGTGTGACTTGCCAATGTATAGCAAGAAACAATTGCATCCAGCTCAGAAGTATGAAAAGGCAAAATAGAGAAATATGTTATTGATAATAGGGGGAAAATCAAATCAGATATTTAGAGGATTAATTAAAAAAATGTGTAATCTGCGAGGCCAAGATGGGGGGAACTGCCTCAGGCTGGTGCTGATAGACCCTTTAATAAACAGGTAAAATCTGATAGATGTTACCACTAACCATAATGCATCGACCCTATTTACTTCTTGGAAGATATCAAATTATGATAATCTCATATCTATGAAATGAAACAACACAGGTGTGAATGGGTGAAATCTGGAGGAGGTGATTTGGGGCAGTTGATCATGTGGTAGGGGATGAGCTTTGCCTGTCTCCAAGGAGGAGCCAGTGCATGAGCTCCCTCCAGATCTCCAAGCAGTGCAGGAGGCACAGCCATCCTAACAGAGCACACTTCTATTCTGAGTTTGACAGCAACGTTTCTCTCTTTCCTGGTCGTCTTTTCCATAGGCTGCAGCACTTTAGGAGAGCAGGCGTGATGCTCCTCTGCACAGGATTCTGCAGTGCCAGCCAGGGAAGCCAGCACCAGAGCTGCCACCCCACCTGCCACAGCAGAGCCTGCCTGAATCCCTGCCACAACTGCGAAACCAGAAGATACGTGTAGAACTGCGCGAAATTTTTCAGTGGCGTTTGGTGTCACTTGGAAGTGTGGATTTAAACTGGATACCACTATTCACAAACTAGTGTGATTTCATAGAATTGTAAGATTCTGAACATTTAAAATAATACTACTCCTCTAGAAAAGAAAAGTGGGGGGAAAAAAAAACAACCCAAAAAGGTTATGGTTTCTATTTCTTAAAATAGAAAAAAAGAAAACCCCAAACTTGAAAATACTTTAAAGGATAAAGCAATCTTCATGACAGGAAAGCAAAAAGACTGTATTTTGAAGTTTCCTGACTTTTCAGTTGTAGCACTGCTTACAAAAGGCTAGTGGTATGACTTTAATAGTTTGTAATAGTTTGTACAGTCTTTAAAAAATAACAGTATTCTGCTTCTTGTCTCATATATTCAGACTAACGTAAGTCAGTAACATGAAGGGTATTGTAATATTCAGTTCAGTTATTTTATAATCTTATCAGATAGAGCTAGGCTTTATGAAAAGCATGGCAAGAGCCACCTCCCAAAGAGAGCAACTTCAATTTACTGAACACACACTAAAGGCATTCTTTTTTAATTAGATTTATTACATAAATGAGTTTCTTGAAAAGTATCTGAACCTTAATTTTTGTTTGGAGTTTCTGGACTACATGACAATTTGATGACAATAAACTGAATTTCTGGGAAAACAGAGAGGATTAATCTTCTGTCTCTGAAAGTTTTATACCTCCCTGTTCAAGCCTTGGATTTAGAGTTCCTGTGAAAATTTGACATCACTCGTGGTGATTTATGATATCAAGTGACCTTGCTGTTGGGATAGCTTCTTTCAGTGTTGTTGGGCCTTTGACATGCTGGAATTAAATACATGACATTTAACTTAATAGAAACTTATTGGAGAAATTATAAGGCAGCGCAATCCTAAATATAGCTGGAATTAGTAAAATCTGTGCCCTAGCTTTTAGCTACTCAGGTGCTATTTTGAGGATCACATCAGCGTTACACAACTTCTTTCGTCAGCGCTAGGTATCACAAGACCAAAATGAGCATATAAATGTTAAGAAGTCGTGCTTTTGGGACTGAGAAGCTGTTGTCATGCAAAGCAGAGAAGCACCAATAGGTGCTGATGTAGGGGCAGAAACAACATATCTTTCCAAGCCAATTTTCTTAACTTCTGGGGTCCTTTATCCTGGTCATTGTTTACAATGTTAAAATCACATGATATATGGTGTTAGAAATCTATTTTCGTAGTTGGATTAGCTTTTAGGCATGAGGTCCCCAAAGTAGATTCAGAAATTCACAACTTGGAGTGCACATCCAGCATCTTAACTGAGGGTGAGCTGGCTCATCCATGACATGGATCAGAGAGTTACTTACTGTGAAATATGGCACAGACCCCTCAGTGGTGGCTAAGGAGCTTTGTCAGCCCCTGCCTGCTTCCTTCAGCAACATAGAAAGCTCCCAAAATACAGCAGGTAGGGTTCCTGTAGCCATGCTTTGCAATTTCTTCTACTGCCCTTTTTTTCCCAAGTGCTGTGGACACTGGGGATAGCTACCCAGATTTGGAGAGAGTTCGGGAGAGAATGTGACCTTATTTTGTTCCATGTTATTTTCCCTTTTCTAGCAAATTTGTCTCAGTGGGAACATGTGCACCTATTTTTAAAGGCTCAGCTCTAATGCTTTAAGGGCTGGAATAATTGTTAAGGGGTTGTTTTGATAGATATTCTAGTAGCAATACTGTATCATGCTCAACAGTCCAGTGGTCTGAAAGTGTTTCCAGTTCTCTGCATTGCACGATTGCATTTACTCCGAGTAAGTAACAATTTAAAAGGTATTGACTGAGTTCACCACCTAAGGTGACATGATATGGAAGGTTGCCACCACTAGCTAATGTAGATTTTATAGCAAACCCCTGTTTCTCAAATGCCGTGTTGTTGTTTAAACTCTGGTGACAGTGACAGAAACTGGTAGATTGCCTTCTGGTAATATTTCTATTGGACAACATGACAAGTTGAATTATGCTGTATAACAAATTCTACATACTACCACAGCTTTTAGAAAATTGTTTTTGTCAGCTAAAAAATTACTGATTGAGTAAAAAAATATTTAAAGCCGGGCAGTAAGAAAACTGGTGAAAAGGTTAGGTATAGTGTACTTTCCTGGAAATTGCCCCATAAATTCTTCAATCAACACTAAAACCGTGATACCACCTAAACTTCCCGGTAGTCATCTCTAGTTACAGAACATATGCTTTAGGACACTCAATTTTGGTTGNTCTTATGGAACTGAAATCACATTAGTGAACCTTGTTTATGTCCTATGTTAAAGGAAAACGAAAATTTATTTAATTTGCAGGTAAAATGCAAGAGTAATTTTATATGTCAGGACAGCAAAGTTAAAAGGAAATAGTGTACCTAGAAATAGTGAGTACTGTGCTTTCAGAGACATAGTTGTTACTTCATAAACATCTAGAATAATACTGCTAACAAAAGGCTTGCACAAAACAAGAAAACATGCTTCTAAGCACAGTGAAGGGACACGATTTAACTTTGTGGTATGAAAAGTGTCAAGCTCTGGAACAGTGTTTCTAGAATAAATTGTACAGCTTAATGGGAACCTGTATGAGTGTGGAGACACATAAAAGTAGCACAGGGGATACAGGGAGAGGAGTTGATTGGCAAGGCATGGCCCAGTGAGAGGCACAGAGAGTCTGTTTATTCAGTCTCTGCATTGAATGCAACAGTTGTCTTTCTGCTTAGTACAGACTGTAAGGATGGGAGCTTTCAAGAAGCTGGCAGGACATTTTCATTTAGGATGCCTCAATAGTGCCTGTTTCTGGGCTGTACTACATACATCTGTGTTACATATTGACAGTAATTCTTGATTGTCCTATGAATACGATTCCTTGAGACCTGGCAGCTTACAGAGTTCAACTCTCTCCTAGTTCCTGAAAAAATATCTTACTGTTTTAAGAAAAGTCTAGATAATCCCATCTCTCAAAACCTGTCAATTTCCAGATTAATCTTTCATTGCTTAATTTTCTTGCTCTGTGTGGCCTGGTAGTGCCTTTATGTAAAGATTCTGTTAGCTTCCATGGGAGCAGTGGTTATGCAAGTACTGCTGAGCTAATGTTCTGCTGCATTTTAAAGCTTTCCTTGTGTGTGCCACTGCTCTAGGATTCTCAGAGGTTTCTGAAATGGCATGTATACAGAATGTGTGAGCTATGTGAGCTATGTGAACAGTTCAAGCATAATGTCTCTTCTAGCTTCAGCTGCTTTCAATGTCTAGAAATTTATTTAGTTGCATATTCTAGCCCCAGATTTTTTTTCTTTAACAATAGGATAATATCAGGCTATTGGTATAAATACACATGCAATTGTCAGTTAACCTCATGCTATTATTTTCAGAGTGCCTGCGGCACTGTATCAGTACTGTCAGGGAAAAATACCACAGAACAAGGTATTTCTACATTCTTTTCCATGAGCCAAGACACAAAACGGGCTCATTACCAATATGTGACTTTTTACAGTTCAATATTAATATGTCTGCTGCTATCCAAAAAGCATAGATTACGTGTGCAATTCAATAAAATGTAAACATGTGTTACTGAAGAGATCAGGTGCTGCCAAAAAAAGAAACATAAAAAGTCTGTGTGAAAAACTGTTTAGAAAGCCTTTGGCCTAATTTCAGTAGAACCTTGATTCAGAAAAATTGCAACTGCTGGTGGCAGCTGAAGGTGTTGCTCAAAATTGCTTAAAGTCATTAGGTACCACATTAATGTACTGCATCTGAGGACTGATGAGAAAAAAAAAAACAGGTTCCAATTCTACCTTTGCTGCAAACATGCAGAGGGACTTGTTTAAAATTATTTATGACACTTAACTAATGCAGCTCAATGCATCCCTACTGTACCTCATGAGTGAAGATGGCCTTCTGTGTCAATTGCACCACTCTCTGTAAATAGTGATGATTATAGACATTTACCTCACAGGGATATTATCAGAATACATTAGTTAATGTATGTGTGGTGCCTTAAAAATGTTAAATGCTACATGCTGCATTAAAAAAAAAAAAAAAATTAAAAAAAAAAAAAAAGTTTTAAAAATGGTTTTAAATGCCCTTTTTAGAGTTTTTTTTTTTTTTTTTTTTTTTTTTTTTTTGTATACATACCTCTGTTGATAACAGGCACTTCTCATGTGCCTCAAGAAGGGTGTAACACATTGGAGTTTATACACTGTGGGACCATATCTCTTGTTATGAAGCCTCAAAAATTCAGTCACAGGACATCTGGAGCTTTGCCATTTAACATTCTTATAACAAATTTTGAAGTTTAAGCAGACAAGATTGGATACAGGTGGCTATTAACATATCATACCTATTACCATACCTAATACCAGCTTAAAAAGTCGTTATGAATCAGTAATAACTTTATTTCATTGCTGTATGTCCTTATGCTATGGATGGTGTTTTTAAATTCTTCAATGTCATGTAAGGTGCAATCACCTCTCATAAAAGGTGCTCTTATTGTAGACATTGACAAGCTGTCATAATTATGAGACATATATTTTCATGCTGAGTAATGGTAGTCAGGCTAATTTTTAGCAACTTCAAAGTACAGTAGGCCTTATGATACTTTATGAAGACAAGCTTCCATTACATTTGTGAAGTAGGTGAGATAAGAGAGGTCAGAAGTTCTACGTAAAAAGAAAGTAGATCTTCTGAGGGTCATCTAATACTCTAGTTACTGAACCTCTTTGATGAAGTCAGGAAAGTCACACCTGCACAGTAAATGTAGCCCTCTGTATTTACATTTGTAGGGGGTGGGCGTGTGAAGTCATGTTTTATAAAAGTCTGAATTGCCTATATTTTGTGGAAATCTCTGCATATATTTTTGTATGAAAGTATCCAGTGAGTGCACTTACATCTGGATTGTGAGAGGAGCACTGTAACATATAAAAAGTAATGCCATCTTTTCTGGGGCAGGGTCATTCTTGACAAAGCTACAATTCCATGTTGGAATTCAGATACTATGGTGGTTAATCTCCTGTAGGAAGTGTTATCAGGATTGTTCATATAGTTTATGGGAAGAGATAGTTGTCTAGTTGTTCTGCCAGACATGAAATGATGACTTCCTGAGTGAAGCTGTTCCCTTTCCTAGC
>WEIU01013047.1:5980-19310 GCA_013389925.1 Aegithalos caudatus | reverse complement strand
TGTAAAATGGGTATTGATCTGTGAATGATCAGTCTGTAACAAAAGATCAGCCAAAGACAGGTTCACGCTGCTGGGCATAATGTAATTCTTCAAAATAGGGAATGCATGGAAATAAACACAAAGCCAAATCAGTAAGGCAAACAGGAAAACCACTCATGTTCTGAGAGATTAGCATAATTGCTTACTAAACCAGTCTTTCCTGTGCAGTGTGTAGATAGTTTTTAATTTCAGGAAACAGTACTTAAGAAAACCAGTTAATTTAATTCTGTTAGCCTATAAACTGTGCAGCAGCCCAGCAATCTTTGTACTTGATGTGAGAGTCCTGGAAGATTTTTTGCGGGGTGGGGAGGGCTTGTGTGTTGAGTCCTGTTGTTGTTCTGTTTTGAGTTTTGTGGTTTTTTCTTTTATGGTAGACAAAGAATTGATACAAGGAATACTTTGCATAATCTTTATCATTAATGAGAGTATAATGTGTAAAAACAATCTGGGTTTATGAAGTTGACTTCTGTTTACATAACAGACATTGGTGGGAGCTTTTGGATTTTCATATGTGTTTTAATTGATGTTGCCTAAAATACAAAAATAAAATTGCTTAAGAAATGTGTAGAACGAGTGAGAATGTTAACTTTCAGGTCTCACCTAAATTTTAGCAGTATGACCTTTTTTACTCTATCCTGTTTGCAGGGTTGTTTGTGTGGGTTTTTGTTTGTTTGTGTATTATAACTGTATTTTTTCTTCATTTATCTATATATTCTTTGGGGCCACTACAAAGCCAAAATGCCTTAGTTATTCTGTGGAATGTGTATACTCACTCTGCAAATATTCTACAAAATAAACACTTTTTTAAAAGTCTCTGAAAAGCCTTAGAACTCTTCCCCTTGAAACCAGCTAGTAAAAGAGAAGAAAAAACTCCTGTAATTTTATTTGCCTTTCTTCAGTGTGTATATTTATTTTCCACATTGGTAAATAGGCCTAGAATTGATTTGAAGAAATCATTGCTGATATAATAATTTATTTCACATGAATTTTCAACTTAAGTTATTTAATTTTCTTAGTGTTTGATTTCCATCAAGCTGCTGATGGCATCCAAGAACAACAGAGGCAAGAACAAGCAGGAAAGAAGTAGGTAGTTTTATTTTGTCAAACATGGGATGACTTAGTACAAGCAGGGCTTAATACATTGAATCTCTGTTTTGCTTTGTCAGTGGGTTAAAAAAATCCATGTAACTCTTGAATGCGGACTATTTCTTACACTTTATCTTCCAGTGAAAGATTATATGCTTAAAGGGCTCAGTCTTTATATTTTGTCTTATGAAAAGGTTTCTATTTGTTAATTTGCTAGTTTCTGCTTTCTAGTGTTTAATTGTTTACTGGAGGTATTTTTTTCCGTAAAAATAATTTCTCTTTATGAATATTGAAGGACCCTTTTGGCATCTCTGAATAACTGAAAGACAGAGGTGCATGTAAATGTTCACATTGTCTTCTGCAGAATGCTACTGATTTTCTGAAGGTTTCAAAACTTCTAGAAACTATCTTGCCATGTTCTTAACTTGTGCTTTCCAAGTAGCTCACTATTTCTTGGGAATGGGGAAAAAGCTGGCATAATTAACAGTGACCTGTCTACAGCTGGAAGACTTCTCAGATAACAGTAAACTTAGAACAACTTCCAAAAAGAGAAATTACATGGATGAAAAGCAATTCAGACATACTTATCTGAAAAATGATTTATCCATGATAATAAGCTTTAAGAGTGTCTGATTTGGCTATCTTGCTTTACACAGGTTGCCACTGAGTTACGATTTGTCAGTGATTTTTCCAAAGGGTCATTTTCACACTTGCCTGCACTGTACCAGCCCCCTTGTCACCTGCTGGTTTAGGATTTAAAAAGCAAACAGAACACACAGATAGATATGGAAGAATATTGTTATTTTAATGAGCCATTATCAGCTATTACTAGTATGTTTCAGCTATTCTTGAATATTTATGGAGCACTAGCTAAAATTGCTATATGACAATATTTGCAGTTAAAAACACTGTCAGTCAAATCAGCTACTTGAGAGAAGGCACCACTTTATTGATTAGTGCTAAAGATTGTTAGGGAAAGCCCAACTGATTTGCTTTAAAAAACTTAGGAAAAAAATTACATTCAAAGCAAAAAAACCCTAAAGTCACTCTTAAAACCGCTGTATTTCTTCTTTCTGTGGAGTTATTGATATTCTGCAACATACAGTTTTCAAGCTTGTTAAAATTACCCTTTTTCCTCATAAAAATTAAGTTAAACAACTGTAATGGGGAGAGCAGTACTACAGGCTGGCTGAGAGCAGGCTATTATGGGTTATCAGAAGACTGTCTCTTGTTTGTTGGGGGCAAGGAATCGAAATAGCCTGCTAGCATGTCTTAGTGTAAATTTGACTACATAACATAGTTGGTGTTAAAATTCTTCTGTGCCTTAAGACTTTGACCATTCTAAATGGGAAGTTTATTTTTTCTTTTGACTGAATGCTTTTGCCTGGTCAAATGTAACTCAAAAACCATCATCAGTAAGGCTCATCATGTAGCTTCCCTTTCAGAAAGGTTATAGAAAAGCTAATCTAATGCAGTATATTCTGCTTATACAATTTTCTTAGCTTCTGTAAGTACAGTCTTCTGACAACTTTTTTATTAATTGGTATGTTTCAATGAAACAAAATAAATGGAAACCAACCCTTCCTTTACAAGATTCTCTGTGGAGAGTGTAAATTGGGGTGGAGATTAGAGTCAGTTGTTTAAGTGACAGTGTCCTGGTCTGGTTAAAGGATACAGGGTGATGCAAAGTTCATTAGGTCTTTTTTTCTTGGACTGGAGGTAAACTCCCTGAGATTACTTGGTATTGAGTCTAATTGGAAGAATTTTTGAAGCTAATCCAAACTGCTAAGGAGTTATGTACTTAATGTGGATGTGTTTCTGTTCACTCAAATATCAAGTGGTACTTGATAACATGAAGTTTGGATATGACCTGTGCCTCCTACTTTACATGGAGGCCCTCTTGAACTGAATTATGGTACCTTTAAGGTAGTTTGAAGAAGTGTGGGATGCTCTGCATATTCAGAATTTATAACTGAAGAAGAGAAGGTTTTCTGTGTCTGATGGGGGGACAGGAAAAACCCTAAACCAAACCAGTTAAAACTAAGTGCACAATGAAGCAAAGCAACATGTAGCACACTTCTGAAAATGCTGCAGACCTGTTCACTTCTCCTTAAAAAGTTACTTAATGTGATGAGCATGATGGGGAAGATGTTTGATAAATCTGCCTGTGATGAATGCAGTTTGGCTCCATTTTGACAGCTACTTAGCATGACTCTGGCATAAGACATTCTCTGAAGTAGCTGTAATTCTCTCACAGTAAAGTCAGTGCAAGCAAGTTTTGTATTGTATCATCAGGACTTAAGCTGGAAAAGGCTTTTCAGGCACAGTCGGCAGATAAGGGTAAGGAGAAGAATTCAGATTTTCAGAATCAGCTACAGTGGAAAATCCATACCTGAGCTCTTAACATAGAGCATTTTGAGTGTCTCTGTCACATTTGGATGTTTGGCAGTGTTTTCTGTTTTCCTGGCTGAAACTGAGGTATTTAGAATGAAAAGAAATATTTCTTACATACAAACTTAAAATCCATATTCTTTGTGCTGTTGCTTTATGGAAGACTTTCTTTAGGTCTTCAGGACAGTGTTTTAGGAAGATGTTTTAGTTTTGGTTCATAATACTGAAGGATGTTTTCTTGGCAATTGGTTCCTTAAGTATAAAAGTTCAGAATTGTGTACAAATGAACCTAAGTGTTCACTAAAGTACAAAAAATTACTGGTTTGAAAGCAAGTATGTAGAAGATTAACATATATTTGCTTGTATAAACAGATATTCTGACACTAGGTTGTATCCTAAAAGTATCTTGTGTTTTAAATGCTTAAAACAAGGTTAAATGCTCACAATTAACAGCATTTAATTTTATGCTAAGGATGGAATAGCTTCAAAGAAAAAACACCTTCATATCAATAACTCTGTATTATTATCTTTCCAAAGTCTGGGAACTACCAAAAAAGGAATTGGTCCAGTATATTCTTCGAAGGCAGCTCGAAGTGGACTCAGAATGTGTGATCTTGTTTCTGATTTTGATGACTTTTCTGAAAGGTAATTACTGTACACAGTTTTAAATTTAGTTTTCAGTTTCTGGATAGTATACCCTGTGTAAGCAATTACATCTGGTTCCTGTTATTTTTCTTAATTAAAAGTCCTTTTAAAATTAAAAATTACGTATAATTTTATTAAATTAGACAATCCTGATTATTATAATAATTTATTGTTTGCAATGGTTAAATTATCAAGTAAGAGCAGATATGTAACCAGTAAAAACTGAGGGTTGGTGGGGAGTTGAGGAGGAAAACAAACCAAAACCTCAGTGAAGCATTTTTGCCTTTCAGGTTCAAAGTGTTAGCCAATCAGTACAAAGCAATATATCCTACCTTAAAGATAGATATTGAAGGGGAATTGGAAAAGCTGAAGGTAAGCCTGCTTCTGTCTCTTCCATTTTATAATCACCTTATGCAGTTACTGATACTCAAATCCCTTGGTGACTGATGCTTGTGCCTGTGTGAGGAGTTAGACTGTATCATGGGAAACCATCTGGATCAGTGTTGGAGAGTCTGCTGCTTATCCTTAAGGACACACTTGGCCCTGTTTTATGCAACATTTCAAAACTTGCTTTCAAGAGAGATACTGTGAATTTTAAGAAAAAGGCTTGTAGAGGGCTATTTCTGCTCAATTTCTACTCACTCAAACATAGTCTAGGAGAAAAACCAGGATTGTAGTTGGGAGAAGTATGTTTCATTGTAAAGTAGAATGTTAAGTCCTTGTCTCAGAAAGTTAAGAACTGGAGTAAATAGTTTTTCTAAGTAATAAGCCTTAAAAAAACAAGTCTAGCAACAAAGAAAATGGAAATTGATAGCAGCAGAACTAATGAAGCCTGATTGCCAGCACACTGGTCTTGTGGTTAATTATGGATTCTGATTTGATGTTTTCCCTGCAAATGGAGTGGTTGAGAGTTTCCTTACTCTTACTAGGTTTTATTTGCACAGCATCCCAGTTATCTGAAAATCTTGTGAGGTGTCTTACCATTCTACCCAACCGTTTTCATGCTTCTGACAGAAACTTAGCTCTGAGATTTTTTTTTAACCCTTAAAATGTCACCCAAATGTGACATTGTTTAAAACCATTGAGGTGTGTGGGGAACAGGGAGGGCACGCAGAATTATATGATAATTCTTCAAGAAAATCAGGCCAAAGAAATTGTCCTTTCTCTACCTTTAATTTTTACATCTCTAGAATAGAACACATTGGAGTTAGTAGCAGTTCTATTTGTTTTACTTCACATAAGGCCTGTTGTAGATATTGAGTTGTAGTATTAATTTTTATTAATGTGTAGGTCTAGAAACCAGTTACAGTTGATTTCTTCGTAATGCTTTATAGTTTACTTAATGCAATTCAGGATTACAGAATATCTGAAACTCCTTGTTAAGGTGGAAACACAACATGTATTTGTAGCTTGATGAAAATTACTTGTCTTATGCTAATGCACTTGATTCCATTCTGAAAGACAAAGTGTTACATTTCACGAGGAGTAAATTGTTAAAACGAGAACTTCATGTATTCTCATGGAGGAGAAAGGCTGTTTACCAAGTGATAACCTGAACATCATTGGCTTCTTGCATCCAGCTACTCGGTGGCATTCAGGCATTTGATGCTTAATTCCAATAAATAACTTCACTTTTGCTTACAAATTATACCTCACAATTGTATGCATTTTTTAGCTTCAGCTGGCCAGAAGTGGAACTTCCTACATGCTGGTTTTGGGGGAGACATTTTGAACATTTGGAAATGAAAGACCAAATACAGTACAGTGATGCTTGAATATTTCTAAAGCATTCCAGAAGTTTGGATTTTTCTTTCTTCCTCATCCCTTTTTTCTTTCCTCCTAGGAAGAATGTATATATCTGTTGTGTAAATCTGAGTTTCACATTCTTCCTCCCTTTGTTCACATTATGGCATATTTAACATGTCTTTGTTTGCTTTTCCTCTTTGAAAGGAATATGAGCATTGTTATGAGGGAACAATAGCAATTCTGCTCTGGCTGCCTTTGTCATAATGAAATTATACTATACAATAGTCTTTTGTGTTATTCAGGGCTACATGGAAAAAGTAAAACCAATGGTAAGGGATGGTGTTTATTTCATGTATGAGGCTTTACATGGACCACCAAAGAAGATCTTAGTTGAAGGTGCAAATGCAGCACTACTGGACATAGATTTTGGTAGGTATGGTCTTTTTGAGACACATGTTGATACACACTTGTGCTATGAAAAAGGAACATTAAATATAAACTCTCCCTTGATAAGCTGTTCCCATGGAAGAAGTGTTTGGAAGAACAGCACTCTCTATAAGTAGCAAATAATACGGGGGGGGGTGAGTGGGTATGTTAATTAAATTATTTCAAAAAGCTGTAGACTCTCCCAAGAGTGATAATTTGAATGACAGTAAAGATAGTAAAGATCAAGTGGCTCCTCTTAGAGTGTAGCTATTACTTCAGCATCTCCAAGTTTTAAATGAAATAATTTTTTACATCTGTGGAAATCACTTGAGACTAAAAATGCAGAGCTTCAAGAGGCAAAGCTTATATGCTAAATACTTCTTGACTTTTGAAAAATCAGCTTGCTTTTTTCTAAGAACACTTTTTAAAGTGTCTTTATATAACACTTAGTTTTCCACTGTTCCACATTGTTGGGAAAGGTGTTGGTAATCTGTATTGCTAATGAGGTGACACTGAAAAGATTATCCCAATCTATTTGATATCCAAAATTATGCCTTTTTTGTAAAATATTATAAGCTTGCTAATAAATTAAAATATTCTAGATAGTAGAAGGAGCATCTTTTTTACTGAGATGGTTATGTTTATTATGTTGTAACAACAAGAGAATCTGCTACCTCTCTGTAAGCATAAGCAACCTATTTGATTGGCTCCTGCACTTTGTCACATTTTTCTTCAGTCTCACTAGCCTTGTAATGGCATTGTTTTTATTGTTAGGAAGATGTTAACACCTGGAATTTAAGTCTGTAAGGACTGCTTTCAAACAGTTATGAAACCGGCATGCACTCAGCTTCCAACCAATGAGTTCTGGTATTGGGCATTTTCAAACATAATCAGTTTGAAACCCTCTTTTAACAGTAAGATATGTCTTAGATTAGTCAATGTAAGTATAAGCAACAAAATTCTTCATGATAATCTGAATATTAGAAGACAACATTTTTTAACGTGACAAAAAAGAGGAAAGAAGTCTTCAGATATGCATGTCACAAGGAAATCTTTGATGCAAAATGGAGATACTTGCAAAAGAAATCTGTCTAGGGAGGTCGTTTTATTGTAAATGGTGAGTATTTTGGATTTCTTGTAAATAGAAAGGTGCAGGCACTCTGAAACACACCAGGTATGTCTATAACACATACAAGAGTTGTTCAGATTAGATTTTTCCTGTCTCTGCTTTGAGACTCAAACACCAAGAAAATCTGCTCTCCATAGGTGGATTCCATCAGTGGATGGGACACTTGTGTTAACAATAGACAAGCCCTAGTCAAAAGGTTTGACATTGCCAATTTGATTATTAAGCATTCTGAATGAGGCTGTTGTCTGTGTTTTGTTGCATAGAAGTCTTAATATTGAAGTGAGCTTTGTGAATGTGTGTCTGTTGGCTGTGAGGGTAGTAAATCCCCAGGCTTGCAGTCCATCCCACTTTCCTGGAGCCTATAATGAAGTTCACATGTGCATTTGTCTGGGAATGAGGGGAGCAGATGTGTGGATGTGTGGTCTTCTGTGTTTTTAAACACAGAGTAATGATAAACCAAAGTAAATGTATCAGTCTGGGAGATGAAAGTGAGTAAGAACTGTTCATTGACTCTGTTTTTGATATCAACTGGCTATATTCACCTGTCAGTAGTAAGAAAAGTTTTACTACTGTGTTCTAAGATTAAAAACTAATTAATGCTTGCAAACTGCTCTTACACATCACCTGTAAGCCTGGGTGTTTCTCTGGAGTGATTTGAGATACCTGAAGCTAATCTGTGCAACCTGACTGATCAGTCTCTGAAGGATTTTCGACTTAGTAAAGATGTCTGTATCACTGAAAGAATTGTATTGCTTTTAGTTCCTTTTGTCTTGGTTGTTCCTCTCTTACCTATCTCTGATTCATATGAAAAGACATACACAAAGTCTGACACAACAGGCAGAAGTTTCTTGCTTATGTGCAGTTATAGTAAGGCTGAAGTATTTGTTCACAATTCAGCTGAGGATTGGCATGCTCAATTTCATTTTCCATTACTTAATTTAAAAAGATACACACCTAAGGATTTTGAGATGTTTAATTATTTTCTTTGCAGTCCAGGCTGCGTTTTGTACTAGAGAGAAACTTTTACCACTAGACTATATTCCAGGACTTTTTTAAATGATCTTTTTCCAGTTGATTATGCAAACAAAGTTGTTCTCCCCTGAATTCTGCATTTCATTGCAATTTCTTATCCTTATAATGTGCTGATCAGTTTGTAGAGTTTGTATTTTATTTTTCCCTCCAAAAATTAAAAATAGTAAACCTCTGTTCTCTATATTAATACTGTTTTCTTAAGTGTCTCCCTTCAAATTTTTGAATTGTTCAGTCAGTGAGTATATTTAATGTAAAGAAAACAAGGTGTCTTACTCCAATTTTTTTACCTGTACAACCATTCAGAATTTTTATGTAGTCCATTTTTACCAGTTGAAGTAAGTAGTAAGATTTCTGCCTTTTCCAGTGATGGTGGATCAGACAATGTACATACAAAGCTAAGAGCTCATTGAATGTGTTCTTGACTGTAAAATACACTTATTGCGTGTTTTGGTTTTGAGTGTTGTAAAATCTAGGTAAGTTCACTGCAAGTACTATTTCTCACCAGGTTAGACTTAAAAAAAAAAAAAAAAAAAGCAGTTTAAACCCAGTGTTTTAATAACTTCCTAAACCCAGTGTTTTGGTTTTTAATAGGCACATACCCATTTGTGACTTCATCAAACTGCACAGTTGGAGGAGTGTGCACAGGTCTGGGCATGCCGCCGCAGAACGTCGGGGAAGTGTACGGGGTTGTGAAAGCCTACACAACCAGAGTTGGAATTGGTGCCTTTCCTACAGAACAGGATAACGTGAGTATTACAGCCTCAGGTGGGACCTGCTGGGTGAAATAACTTGGTGTGTCTGGTCTGGCTTTGATTAAGTCTGTGTTAACAATGGTTAAGTGCAGGTAGGTAGGTGACAGTGTGCTTGGGTGTCTCAGTCTTCTGATTCTAGACTGAGCTTACAGGACTGCCAAGCCTGATTGCAATTTTCTTGGACATTTCTGTGGAATAGAAGGTTAGAGCAGGAACAGATTTTGAGAAGCTTGCCTAAAAGTCATTCTCTTGAATTAGAAAGAACATTTTGTATTGTGAAAAGCTGGGGGAAGGACTTCTAAGGTAATTTACAATATACTGTAAAACGTTAAGTAAACACCTGCATCGTGTATTGCAAATCAAAAGAAACCCACAAGCTCATGTGTCTTACTCTTTCTTAGGAAATTGGAGAATTGCTGCAACAGAGAGGCAAAGAGTTTGGTGTTACCACTGGTAGGAAGAGAAGATGTGGCTGGCTGGACCTTGTCTCACTCCGATATGTCTATATGATTAATGGATTTACTGCGTGAGTTGTTTGCTGAACTTTGCTGGCAACTTGACAGAAAATCATGAAATGCTGTAGATTACTGTAAATTGTACATATACCAGTTAGTAACATTTGCACTGTTAATATTGATCAGCTGGTTGTTTTGATATTTTGATAAATTAGCTGTTCCTCATTTTTCCTGTCATTAAATATTTTTACATTTGACATTTTCATACATGTAGATTTTTCTCTCCTTTCTTATGGAGATTTCTTTTGTTAGTTTGTCTTCAAAATAAGATAGATGGGAACCCATCAGCATCTCCATTAGCATGTGTGAATATCAAAAATACGGATATGTCTCTCGGATGTTAATCAAAATGAAATATAGGTGCCTGAAACAAACTGAAATAAAATTTCTAGCAGGTCAAATAGTGTAAATACATATTTTTATTTAAATACTTCCATTTTTCTTGTTCTTTGTAGGTTTTGTTTAAAATAAGATGCAGCCAGGTATTTGTAGAGCCAGAGTTTGATTATTTTTCCATCTTCACTGTAGGACAGGAAAGTTTGGCAAAGGACAGGAACAGACACCAACATGCATCATGCAATGAAATGGCCATCTTAAATGGTTATACCTTAAGTGATTAGGTATCTTGGCAGCACCTTTACCAATTAAAATTACTGCACTAAAAACCACAGACCGATTTATTCAATTGGAGAACAACTGTTCTTTGATTTTTTGGACATTTTCATGTAGTACTAGATCAAAGGATGCAACAAACACTGTGTTAAACTGTCCTTTTTTGTTGCTGTTGTCTTGTTTCAGTGGGTGGTTGTTTTTTGGTTTGGGGTGTTTAAGTCAGACCAGATAACAGATTAGTGCCATATGAGATATTTTTATACAGGGATAAAATTAATTGCAGGAATCAGTTTTCTTTGATTCTTTGGTGTTGCTGTTCTGGGATTTTTTTTTTTTTTTTTTTTTTTTTTTTTTTTTTTTTTTTACAATATGATAAGATTAGAGGGTTGTTGAACTTGTATAACCAGAGTAATGTTTCTTTATAGATTGGCACTTACCAAATTGGATATCTTGGATGTATTTCCAGAAATCAAAATTGGTGTTGCATACAAACTAGATGGTGAAATCATACCTCATTTTCCTGGTAAGACTGCTTATTTAAAAATCAGATTTTGTTGAAATGCAGTGTGGTACTTTTAAATGCATTTGACTTGTACTTGTAAAACTTAAAAGAGCAGTATTTTACTTCAGGATCAAGCCATTGATGTCTTCCAGATGCACCAGACATATCTCTTACCACACCAGTACCTTCACCCTAAAGATACCTGTACCAAATACTGGGTTTTGTTTACAAGAAAGATGCAAAGAGCTATATAAAGCTTGTAAAACATGAACATTGCTACTACTTGTTCTTTTTATTTTATACAGCCTGCATCACCTTCAAGCTAAAGTGGAACTTGTTTCATACTCTATTATCTTGTTCTCACTACTGTATTGATGCCCATTTTTATCAGGTCTTCATTTAAGCAAGCAGTGAACCCCATAAGAGATCTGGTCCTGTTGAAAAGGCATATTTCTTTTCCCTCTGTTACTTTTCTAATAGTTCACTTCCCTTTAATGATTCACAGAGCAGCCAAAAACCCACAAAAGCTACACAGTGTAAAAGAGGGACAAGGGGTGGGGCTAGAAACAAACAACTACTTTAGGTGTTACTGTTTTCTAATGCATGACCAATATATATCAGTGTAGCATGATAAAAACTGTAGTTCCTGAGGAAGACAGTGGTCATTTTTACTGGAAAAGTGTTCCAGCATGTTAAAATACTCAACTGCACAAGTCAGTGTTTTTATAGATAATGCATCTTGTTCAGTTTGCAATAGACCTAACTCCAGGAAGAAGGAAGAACATAAAACAGTGTTAAAGATTGGGCTTTTTGATTTTCATAACATGCACATAGGTGCCCATTTTCATTCTAATTCATACCTGAGGGTTAGAGGCTAGTCACAGGTTACAGTTTTTCATGTGATATCATCATCATCAGAGAACTTCTTGTGCATGAGGAGATCAGTTATAGTAATTGGATACAACTCACAGCAGGATTTATGTAGTACAGAGATGTAATTATGTGTAAAGGAGTAAGTGGTGATCTGCCACTAGTCCTTGAAAATAGCACATATCTGTTAAGAGTAATTCATAAGGAATTTTAAAAAATCTGTTTCTCCTTGTGCTTGTGGGAGTTCTCTAACTGATTTGCTGTCCAGGATATTCCAACAAAAGTGCCAGTTCCAGTCTGAATGCATGCTGAATGACTGATTAAGGAAATGTAGTACTTGTCTTGCACTAAACCAGGGAATGCCTTTCCCTTTTCAAGACTCAGGTATTACATGATTGATGTAATACTTGTATCAAAACATTAAGCACAGTTGTGTTTACTTGAACTGGCCTTTGAACATCAGGGAGATTGCACCTTTGAATTGAGAACTACTCAGTAAATGCTTTCCCTGTAGCTCGTTGTATGACCTTGTGCTCAAGCCAGGAAAATCTTTGTGTCTCTCAGGATCTTGTTAGATACAACTCTGGAGGGAGCAGACTTTGTTGCCTGTATACCCCTAGGTAACAGCTGACCTTTGGTCACAGTAGCAAAATGTGGCTTGCCTGCCTGTGTTTTTCTTTACTGTATGAACAATTAAGAGTTCTGGTAGAACTTGAGTAGAAGCTGTTGACATGCTGTCTTCCTTAAAGCGTCAGGAAGGAGTTTGAGCTGAACTTCTGGTAAGCTGGAAGATGCTGTCTCTCACAGTGCCTCTGTGTTCCACACCTCTCTTTGCTATACTCCTCAACATTTGGCAGCATTTTCAGCACACATGCTGCAGGTTACCCCTGCCCCTGGCATAAAAAACAAAAGGTAACTTTATTCCCACTTTGTGTTTTGCAGTCCATTAGACTGTTTCTGATGTCTACATTTCTGCATGCTGTGTGCTTGTATAATTTTTTTTTCAAATGTGCCACTGACATTTGAACTTAATTTAGAAGAAAACTAGTCTGGGAAGCTCTCACTGGCAGACTTTTTCTCTCTCCCCTTCGTACCCTCCCACTCTCTTGGAGATGTTCATGATTTACCCTTCTTATGAAATGACTGCCTCTAAATTAGAAGCACACATAGTACCCACCATCTCAGGAAAAGCCTGCCATGTTTCATGTATTGTTCCTTTTTCCACCTGGATCAGAGAAGCATTATAAGTCTCACTAAGGGTTTTTTTAGCTTAGCTTTCTATGTGCATTTCATAATTGCCTCTTAAGCAAGAACCTAACACGTCTTGTAAATTTGCAGATGGCTTCAGTTGGTGTTACTGATGCAGTTGTCTTTTGCTGGCCAGTGACAGGAGTTCATGGATCCTGCTAGCTTTGAGGCAGTCAGTTTAAAGAGAATGTGAAAGCTGTGGTCTAGTTATCTAATGCTTCCTGTCCAAGTTCAGACATCAGTTGATTTCAGCACAGAGAGACATCAACTCTAGCCCAGGAAACTTTGAAAAGAGATGCTTAGGAAATTGGGAGGTTACTTTGGACAAGCTCTACTT
>WEIU01013045.1:7437-29851 GCA_013389925.1 Aegithalos caudatus | reverse complement strand
TTAATGATGGTGGAGGTAACAATGCCATTTCCCCAAATTCTTTGCAATCCTTAGATTTGTGCAATTAATATCTTTCTTTTTTTATACTTCAAGAAAACACAGTGAAATAAAATGTAACTCAGTAAACACTTCCTGAGATAATTCTATTAATTTCTTATGGCCATGGTACTCATATATCAATGCAATATGTGTTTTCTATGCTGTTTGTGTCAGGATAAANTAGTATCTTATCCACTCACAAAATGAGATACTGGGAATGCAGTCTTCCATTAAGACACTGCAGTAACTTTCAGTTTTCAAGCCTATCTGTACAAATCACACAGTTCTCTGACATTAGAGGACTCTGATAACAGGTAGAATGAGACATGAAATGTCAAACCTCTTTATCCAGTTCAAACTATTTTGAGGTGAAAAAAATGCTTGGGATACTGTTTTCTGTATTGCTTGTAATCTTGACACTACTTCAGTGAGATGGAAAATATTTCATGAATTTCTACAGTAATCAACACAGAATTTATATTTATTTTTCTCTGTTAGTGGAACATACTTTAGGTATTTTAGGAAGATACCTTCATCTTGCCAGGTACCTTAAAATAATATTGAATGGTGGTAGTGATTCTAATGTACAATTCTTGTCTTACAAAGTTGTCCAGAGAGTTTTCAAATGCTTTAGTGAAATGTTTAATATTGACAGCTCTGGAGACATAGAACTTTACTGACTGTCCCCAGATGAGACTCATCTAAACAGCTGGTCTAGAAAACGAGTAGCTAAGACATGGAAACATATATTTGTATCATGGAATTCCATGAAAATATATATGACAATATTTTGTCTTGGAAAAATGCTGTGACAGCATTTAGGTATGTTCTAATTGAGGGAGGTTCCTCAGAAGATAAAATATTCCTTACTCTTCCAGGAAGATAAGGAATCCCACTAGATTTGTTTAAAAAGAAGGATTATTTTGTGTCTTCTTATGACATAAGCATTCCTTCCTTTATATAGCAAAGTATGTATTTAAAAGGTTTTAGAAGTACTAAGGCATCAGAAACAAAGATACTGTTAAAGCAAAGGTAATTTAGGAAAGTGATGACTGTATATAGCTACCAGACACAACTTGAAAATTTTTTTAAAATTTTTTTTTAATTAAATTTTAGTTTTAAAATTTCAGGAACCATATTCCTTACAGTTCTTAAATAATAAGATTTCAAAGGCAAAAATATCCACCAATATCAAAATCATAAGTAAGTATCCCTAAGATAAAACTAAAGAAAAACCAAAACCACATCATATAAAAAAAAACTGCTTTTCAAGAATATGCATGTATTTTGTGATCAGTCTTAGAGGTGCCCCCTATAACAAATTCTTATTTTCTATTCACACTACAGGACAGAATTAGTTTCAGAATTTTTTTTTTACAGTTACAAAATGGAAGTAAAAATTAGTGTTACAGAGATAAAAGTACTTACACAAGACTGTTTCATACTTGAGTTTTTACAGTAATTCTTTTTGTTTCATTCTTATATTGAGATCCACATTAGTACCGAGTAATGCACAGCTGCTGAAAAGTATGTTTACTCACAGGAAAATGGGAAAAAGAAACACTGACTTACCAGTGTTTATTAGGCAAGGAAAATACTATCTGGAAACTATGACATAAAACAAATTATCAGAACATAATTGAATATTTTCTTCTGCACAAAATTAATTGAAGTTGTAGGTTTTGCAATAATTACTGTGTATATACATAAAGTTATTCAAAACATTTGACACTGGATATTTAACTTCAGAAGCTGTATTAGAGAACTGAACTGCCTACATGATCTATGAAATCTGTGAAGGAAAATTCATAGCATGTACACTAGGAGCTGACTTGTCCCATTAACAGGAACCTGATGCTTTAACCTGCTGCTTAAATACAAGGAGTGTGTAACCCCTAGCAGTGTGATGTTGCTTCCGTTTTGTGACTTGCCTGTGCTGGAAAGGTCTACATTGACAACCTTGTTTTTGGTTGTACTAGGGTAATCTTTGTGCTATAGCACATGAGAACACGTAGTGCAGTGAACAGGGAAATGTAATAAAAAAGTGTTAGGGTGTGTTATTTCTGTCTGGTCTGAGAGGCTTCAGAAAGAATTGCATGATACTACTTTGAGAAGGTGAGTATATTGAGAGCACAGGTGGGACTTTTAACAGTCCACATATTCAAAAGCAGAAATTGTGATGGGTAGAAACAGGATAACACTGTGTGCTGGAACGGATAAATTTCTAAGCTTCTAGTGTGTAATATCAACTCTTTTCCCCAAGTAAGGAGAAGAATTGCTATATCATTAAATGTTTCATGAAGGCTTGTGGTCACTTATAAGAATTTTTTTTTTTTTTTCCTGCCCTTATTCAGAAGCCCTTCATTGAGTTCCCTACATTGTCCAAGGCAATATATTTTATACAAAAGCTCCTGGAACTTCTGAATTAATGGATAAAATGGATAAATAATAGCTGTTTCCATCATCATCTTCTCACACAACTGACAAAATTTCCAAGCCTCTAGTCATGGCCAAACTGGGAAAACAAAAGAATTATAATTTTTTGGCTCTTAATAGCCTAACCGTGATGTGAAAAATAAATATACAACGGTGTACACACAGTTCCAACTGGTGGGTCTCTTTGTCATATCTGAGAATCTCTAGGCTGTATAATTACACCAAAAATAATATCTGTGTGGTTTACAAAAGTATTTTGGTATGCTGGTTTTCTCTTGGATGAATTTTTGAGCAGTTAGTGAGTGTTTAAGCTTCTGAAGATGAATCATAAAAGAGCATTCAGATATTTGTGAAATATTTGGCTCAAACAAGAGTTGTTGCCAAAGATGCAGGCCATATGCCAGGCAGCATTGGGATCACATGAATTCTGGAGGGAAATCAAAGGGCTGAATTCTTGTTGTACAGGGCTTATATATGTGTGAGATAGAAACAGATGAAATAACACAAAAGTATTGAGAGAAAGTAAGCAAGGGAACTTTAGAAATGTCCATAGAAACAGGAATTATTTTGTAATTGAATAGTCTGGAATAGTATCCTGTATCCTCCACTGTGATTTATTGTTTTTGTCTAGTCTTTGCAGGAACTTGTGTGATCCTTGTACAACAATACTGACAGAATGTTGATGATTGCTTATGAAAAGAGAATTAGTTTAGCTTAGGTAAGAGAGTTAGTTTTGCTCATGAAAAAAAGTTAGTTTTGCTTAGGTATACCATGCTCAGGCATCGAAGAAGAAGAAGAAGAAGAAGAAGAAGAAGATCAGATGCCTGAGCATGGTACCTAAGGAAATCTAACTTCATTTGGGGATAGCAGATCATCTACTTTGAAGCAGCAGTTGAGGACAAAGAAAGATACCTCAGGACTTCCCAGATCACATTGCCCAACAACACTTAGGTAATGGAAAAATTAATTTGTCCTTTGACCATGTTGATTTAACTACATAAAATTAGAAAGAATTTTGAATAGTCTATATATCTGGAATTGTGCTCCTGCCAGGTACCTATGCAAAGCCAAAAACTTCAATATAGCATTGTAGCAAACAGAAAGAAAATGGGCAATATGACATCTTCTACAATACCTATGATATGACAAAACTTCTTATAAGAGATAAGATAGGAAAAAAAAATTTAGAAGGTTTGTTCTTTCAATTTCTGATGTATATCCTTTTTGGACTCGGGTTTGGATGATGGCACAGCTGAGATATTCAGTAAAATGAGTAGCGCATTGGACAGTGGGCAGTGGACACACTGCACAGGTACGGCAAAGCACCACAGCCCAGAACCAAGAACTGGCTGTTAGTCAGCTGATGCTTTTCTGTGCTCATGTTTATGCTTAGTGGACCCTGTTTCTCCTTGCTGGGCCCTTGTACATTTAATGGAAATTATTTTGCAGCTATGTTCACATATTTAAAAATGTCATTACTTATTATTAGCAGTATTGATTATATACCACTAGCTGCATTCAGATCTTTATTTTCCACTGATGTTTTCTACTATTTATCCATTAGCAAGTGAAAGTAGAACTCCTCCCTTGTCTTCATCAGCCTGAACTTTGTTATATCAGAGCCCCCAGGGCTTTGTGAGGAAACTGTCTGGGGGTTTTATAAACCAAATAACCTCAAACTGTTCAATAAAATGTTTAAAATGTAAGTACTGTACCACTAGTGTCATTAGGACCTCAAATGTGCAGCTCTGTGGCTATCCTATTTCTAATACAATATGAAATTATAGATGTTTCTACATAATATTGATTTATGAGACCTAGCAATAAAATAACATATGCAGATGGTTTCTAGACTGCACTTGGATCACCTCAGAAAGATTCTCACAGTAAGCAGCACCTTTGCATAGTGGGATAAACTCCAGAGACGAGTGTGCTACATTAGTATCAGTGTCAAGCTGACATTTCAGGGTCAGTGAATAAATATCCTAAAGCCCAAGTGTTTATTTTTGAGAAATTTCATATATAGTGACCTTGACTTTACATTGTTTTTTAGGTACGCTATGACCTCTATCCAAATCAGTTTGCAGTGATTTACTTCAGAAATATTATTTCTACACTATTAAAATGAATTAATCAAAGCTTGATACAGTGCTTTTTCTTTCCCATTTGTGCTTTTATTCTTTCTCATGTTTTCATGAAATAGAGAAAGGACTTTGAATTATTAAAGCACATGCACCCACACAGTCATTCTCACATATATATTCATATATATATATATATAGGATTTATTTCCCTAATATCCAATTTGTAACCATATGATACATAAAAATGTATAAAAATAAGGAAGATACAGTTCACAATCAAACCACTTGGTAATTTGTCATGTAAGCACAGTGAGGTTACTTTCCTGCTTACTCTTCAGAGTGAGAGTAACTATTCAAAGAAATTTTTATAGAATTTACCCTAGCAGAATTGCTATAAAACTTATATTTGGTCATAGAAGATATAGGGACGTAGTTGCCAAATGATAGAGATCTGCAGATTATGATCTTGCTTATCTTTATGTTCACAAAGCAAGTTTTTCTCTATTTTTCTGAGAACAGAACACTGTTCTCCAGTGAAAAAATAATCCATCCCTTGGAACATTCTAACATATAAGTCATACACCTCGGCAATCCCCAACCATATGAAGTTAAACAAGACTAAGTCCATATTGTCCACCTGGGGCAGAGTAATCCTGGTTATACCTTCAAACGGGGGCAGGAGGATGAAGACCAACCCTGTAGAAAGACATCTGAGGGTCCTGGTCCATGGCAAGCTGAACATGAGTCCACAGTACCCTGGTAGCCAGGAGGGCCAACCATGCCCTGAGGAGCATCAGGCACAGCATTGCCAGCCAGGAAAGGAAGGGCAAGGTTCCAATTTAATCTCCAGGCTGAAACCTCAGTTCTTTAAAACTTGTGGGTATTTTCTCAGGGTTTCAATGATATACAATTTCATTTTGATATCTATTTAAGACATGGCCTTTATGTTTCATGGCCAGTTCTTTTGTTTTCATGAATTCATGATGCATGGAATTTTTGAGTTGGAATTTAATAGATTAAGTGTAGTAGCTGTTTTCAATTAATATCTTGAAAAATATTTTTTTTAATTTTAACTTGCATTTGAATTTTGCATAGTAGAAACATGAGTTCTGTAAGACTGATTAAGACTAAATTTTCAAGAGGAGAAAGTTACAGATATTATGAATTACTCTCAACTGCTATTTTTTCTTTCCTCTAAAAATATCTCTATGAATATCCTCAGGTGGTGTACCAGTTCTACTTAACTGCCACTCCTTAGTGCCATAATTTGAACATTTGAGTCCAATCTAGGATGAGGATTTTCCAATTGGCATGACCATTCTCTGTCAAACATGAGACCAAAGACAAAGTTTTAAATTGGTTCATCTATCTGTTTTTATTAGGGCTTTATTTTGATATTTTTGAACATCAAAGGCTTGAATAAGAACACTAACTCCCTTGATAACTTTTTCAGGTATTTAATTTTCCATGTTACAAGTTTATCAGTTTTCACTGATGGTTACTGATGAACTGAACTGGAATATTTGGCTCTCAACTACTTTTTAAGCATTGGTAAATAGTTACCTCACAAAACCTCTCTTATTATTAAAAGTGTTTTCCCATCTTTTCAGATGGGAAACACTTTTCTCAGAATTGATGACTACTTATTTTTCAGCTAAAGTAAATACAGATCTATATCTCTTTTCATTTGTGCAAGAAGCTGACACATTCTGTCACAACAGAGCACAACTAAATGGGAAAGTGACAGCTTCCTGGCAAAATTTTAAAGAGATAAACATCTATTTTTGTTTAAACAGCTACTAAAAAAATGGATAGTAGCTTTCCAAGTTGAAAGGCTGTGGAATATATGAATGCTGCAAATTGGCAAATAAATGCACAAGATCTGGATACTAATTATTACCTCTACAGTTTTCACGGTTTTTGTCCATTACCTAGTATGAAAAGTTTAAGTAATGTACTTAACATAATTAGTTTACGTATGTGAAACCATCCACTAAACTGCATTTTATTATTTTTCAAAAGAATCGATAACCAAATTTAAAAACCAGAAAAAAAAAAATCTTTTAAGCAGGAATGTATTTTTGCATTAAATTTATGTGGAAAGTTTTGGTAGTGGGGAAAGAGGTATAGAGGTTTGCATTCTGTAAAAATAGACCAGGAGCTGCCTCCAGATTGGGCAGAGCTTCAGAATGGACCTGCCATTTCCCACAAGAGCTAAAGAGTGATGCTGGTGGTGCCTCTGTGATAACATTTAGAAGGTTGTGAGAGAGGAGTGAGGATATGTGAAAGAAAAAGCCCTTCAGACACCCAGGCCAGTTGAGAAGGAGGGGGAGGAGGTGCTCCAGGCACCTGAGCTGAAGTTCACCTGCAGACTGTGGTAAAGACCATGGTGAGGCAGCTGTACCCCTGCAGCCCATGGAGGACCACAATGGAGCAAATATCCATGCAGATGCAGGTGGATATGCCTATAAGGAAGTTCATGCTGGAGCAGGAGCTGTGGTCTGCAGAAAGGAAGCCATGCAGAACAGGTACTCTGGCATGAATGGTGGCCAGGGGGACCCACACTAGAGTCACCCATTCTTGAAGGACTGCAGGCCGTGAGAAGGATCCACATTGCAGCAGTTTAAGAGTGACTTTCTCCCATGGGAGAGACCCCACGCTGGAGTAGGAGAATATGAAAAGGTAGAGAGGAAGTTTTAGGGAGTGACAGCGACCCTCATTCCCCATCTCCCTGTGTGGCTCTGGGGGAGGAGGCAGGCAAATCAGGGGTGAAGCTGAGTATGGGAAAAAAGGGAGAGTGGAGTTAAGGTGGGTTTAAATTTGACAATAAATTTAATCAATCTTAGTGGGCATCTGATGGTTCACCCACTACACACACTTGGAGTGCTTACAGATTCTAGCACCCATGAATTCAAAATGGTTTGGGTACTTATTGGATCCTTTTTGCTTAAAATTAACAGGATGATGAGATATGAAAATTTATTTTCCTGTATTTTTGAATGTAGAATTCAGAAAGAGTAAGGAGAATAAAAGAAGAGATAAATGAAAAGAAATCTTATAAGGAAGAGAACTATATGCCCAGAATAAAAATGTGAATGTAGGACTAGGTAAAGGATAAGTCTGGATAAGACATACAGCAGCATCTGAGAAAAGGTCAGATGAAAGATGGAAAATTTATACTGTTGTGTGAAACAAAAGCAGGAAAGACATTTGTCAAGGGAAGAAAACAGAAATTGAAAGGTTCACAGGTAAAAGGGAACTGCAGGAAAAGTAAAATGCTTTGAGTGGGGAAAAGGACTGTAAAAGCAAAAGAAAGATAAAATAAAGATCTGGATAAAGGAAAAGGAATCATTGGATAATCATTGGTCCCTTCCAATCCAAGCCTTTCTATGAGTGTATGATCTAGTCAAAGACAACAAAGTGGTGTGAGAGAACAATGAGATAAAACAAAGTTGTTTTGATTTATGCTGCTGGGTTTGTATGTTTCTAAGTCTTCCTCTTTACCCTTGCAAAGGTAAAAGGAGAACGTTTGCAGGACCTGTGTACATTTTCCTTTGTTTAGAACACTAGCTATCTCTGCAGTTGACACATTTTTGTTTAACTGTTGGCCAATAGCTCTGAACAGGAAAGTGATTCTATTCTATTCTATTCTATTGCAGAAAGGGAAATTGAGGAAAGGAGCAATAATGTTCCTGGGGCTTCAGTGCAGTTACAGTGATAAAGCTAGGATAACCATATTCCAAACTGAAATTTCAGGCTCAAGCTTTTCTTATGTTGCTTGTGCAATTGTTGAAATTACACTTGTTGAGATCAGTGTAAAGCTCACTGAAGGAGAGTTGGGCTTGGATTTAAATATAGTATATCTTCAATTTCCATCAGTGTTTTTCACTTAACAGTAGAGGACAACTCTTCAGCAAGCATCTGCAGTGTCAGTAATTCCATTAACAAAGAAGCCACTGTATTATCAACATACTGTGGCTTCATTTTAATGTGTCATTTGCACTTCAAAGTCACATAACTTTTATTATGGTAAATCAATTAAAACTATTTCTCATGATAATTTATCTTCTACAGAGTTTATCATCTCAGAGAATGCAATATTTCCCAATTTAACTTCCAAGACAAAAGTGATGTAATTTGAATGCCTTTTACTGAGCTTATTAAGCATAAAGATCACAGAAATTTCAAACCCTGAAAGATAACTGTTTCATCTATGTGATAAAATGGAAGTCACATTTTAGTAGCTTACTGGAGGTAGTAGGAGACAGTATGCTAATTAGTAATATAACCTCATTTACTCATTTGGTATGTCTCTTGTTTTAAATGATAGTCTGTCTAGAATAGATATCCAGCTTGATACAAATACGAAAAGGAAATCAAGTGAAGCTACTGTATATTCAATAAAGCTGCATGTAGCATTCATTTGATTAGGCTTTTCTTTGTGTATTTATAATTCAGGAATCACCTTGAAATAAAGTAAACATTCTCAAAGATCTTGCAGTGGAGAATAGAGGTTTGTATAGAAAAATTCCCATTCAGAAGGGAGAGATGGGTCAGATCCTCAATTAACATAAATTGTCAGAACTCTAGGGAAGTCAGGAGAAAAATGTCAATGTACATACAGGAACTGCAAATCTGATGATGTACAAGTGTTAAAAAAAATCACAGCAAAGCATGAAAAACCCATCCAGGGTACATACACCATCCCCTTGAAATCTTGAAGCATTAATATGAAATGAAAAGTTCATCTGTGTCTTTAGTGAGTGTATTTGAGTGTGATTTTTTCTTTAGTGGCAGAAGGCTTGATTTTCATATACTTTTTTTTTCAAATATGCTTGGGGCACCTGCCCCCTGATTTGCACTGTGATTTGTGCACTTGGCTATTCGAAAGGTTTTAAAGTGCTGACAGTCTCTAATTCCCATCTCTTCTCCATCTGAAAGTGCTGGGTTCACACATTACATTATAATGTACACAAAACAAACAAATAAGAAAATAACAATGCTTCATTATCTTAAAAATAGACCATGCAGTTTTACACAGAGCAAGAGAAAAAGTAATCCCAACAGCCAGTTGGGCCTCTGGTCCTCTTTCTTTTCAACTGGACTAGCAGTAAATAATTGCAGGCCCTAAGCCCTAGACCTTTGCTCAGCAGGGAAAGGGAGAGCTGTTTCTGGGTAGTGTGTGTGTCATTTGTTGGCCTGTGGCTCCTGCCTCTGGGTTTGCACACATCAGTGCACAGCAGCTCTCAGCTAGAGTAAGTGTTTTTTGTTGGAGTCAGATAACTGGGAACACTGGGCTGCCCTTTTAGCTAAATCACAATACATATTAACTGCTTATTGGTCTGACATAAATTTAAAACTCTTGACACCTTTTTTGATCTTTTTCTGAAACTGGAATATAAAGAGGTGCTTCTACTGTATGTGGAGTTTATGCTGATATTTCACATGGTGAGGACACTTTTTGCAAGTTACTATTTTGCACCCTGGAAGACTAAAATGCTGAAAATAGTATGTCTCAGTTACTCTATAGTACTTATACAGGGTAAAAAACCATTCTGTGTCTTACCTTGCTGCTTTGCTCATAAAAGTACAGCAATATCTTATCTGTTCAATCTTTTGGCCATAATTTCTGGAGATCTAACTATGTGAAAGGGATGATGTGTACATTTATATAAAAAGGAAATTTAGACTGAAAATCTGCCTTAATGGTGTGATTTATTGGACTACATTATGGTCTCCCAAGGGAGGGGGTAAAAGTCCCATTAAATAATGGAAAAACTCATCTCCTGAGGACCAGAACATATGGGAACTAAACACAGGGAAACTGAACAGATTTTATCTCAGCTAGAACTGGCCAGTTTCTCCTACCATTACTATATTCTCAAAGGAACAGCAGAACAGATATACAACATTTTCCTACCATTTGTATTTTTTATTGCATAAACAGTATGAAGTATGTTCTAAAATAATTTCTCTTGATGATGATTATTTGTTACTATGAAAAGTAACTGTGTTAACAGTAGGAATACTTTCATTAAATTAATCATTTCATGTTCTGGCCATCCAAGGAAGCAAAGAATGAGTCATTCTGTTGTATAACTAGCCAGGAAAACACTCACTAAAAGTCATGTGTGTAGGATGTGCATTTGTACAAACTGAAGGGAGTTTTGCTGTTGACTTCATTGGCAACAGTCAAAGTCTCATTTTCTCTGGATATGTTGAGGCCTTTTTGGAATTGGTTGTATTTGATATCACTCAATATATGGAAGAAAATGCTTAGTATCTTGTTGACAGAATCTGTTTGGTCTGGGCCTACTCACTGCTGAAGTTATTACTCGTGTACTAACATCTTGAGAACAGAATTACTTTTTTAAGGATCCAAATACCCCTTACTTTGAATTTGGTTTAGTCCTTTGCACTTTTGAAAATGAATAAAGAATCCTGCTCTATCACTGCTTTGGTGTTTACAATGCAATTGTGTTTCCTTTGTTTTGATAAAAGGGGAGTCTCATCAACATTCTGTATTTCAGCAATTGGAGAAGCAAAGACCTACTTATTGAAGGTTACTTATAAGAATTCTTTTCTCATACACTAGAATTATGCATCAAGACATTTGGACTATAATGCAAGAAGCTGCCTATCTATTATATTACCACCTGAATGTGTTATTAAAATGTTACTGGAGTGCTGCACTTTGATGGTTTCATGCAGTCAGAATCCAACGAACATCATTTTAGAATCCCATCTTTGCATTACTATTTTTAAGGGTATTGATTTTTGTCTAATAGCCTTTCTGAAGAGTTTCTTGAGTTCAATGAGGTTTCTTTATTCCCTAATTACAGAAAGCTTACTGAATATATAATACTTTTTTGAAAGAATTTTTTTTCAGTTTAGTTTTGCTTAGATATGGTCACGTTTATGTAAATAAAGATCTGTTTATTCAGTTTCAATATACAGTAGTCTTAAATCAGAAAAAGCTCATAATAAATATGAAACTAGAGCATTCCTTTTTGTAAACACATCTGCAAGCCTGACTGCATCTCACTAAGCATTTTATAGGTTCATTACACTACTTGGCTCACATTGAAGTCACCTCAAATTTTATTTTTATTTTTTTTCCTAACCATCATATGAATAAACTTTGGCTTCTGTTTAGACTGGAAAAGATCCAGTATCTGCTGATAATCAACAGATTCAGGAAAACATAACAGTTATTACTGGTATTAAGGCATTTCTCTACACCTGTGTGTCACATTCTAAACTTTAGTGGGGTCAGTAGATGTGCCGCCTTCTAGAACTGCATTGTGGATTTTATGTAGAATGAAACCCATTTCATTTGCAAATGTGTAAAGTTTGGACAGTTCGCTGACAGGCATAAATATAGAACCAGGTGCTTATATACATATATGTATGGGTGTACATTCACACACCAACACACGCACAAACACACACGCACACCCCATATATTTATATACGCATACATATATATCTAACCAACCCAAAAGGGATGGTTTCAAAACATCCTGTTCCTACAGTTTGACCAAGACTTCAGATAATTCCTTATTTTAGTGGTTTTTTGCCCTATGCAACATAAGTGTTTTTGAAGTGTTCATCGTAATCTGTGTAGGAACCGGTTTCAGAAGCATTTTAGAACAACCTAGACAATCTTTAAGGTCCCTTCCAAACCAAACCAAGCCATTCCATGACTCCATGATTGTATGTACAGCATTTAAGAGTACATTTAAGCATACTTAAGAATGCATGATCAATATAAACAGACATATATACTATATGCTGAAGAGATTAGACTTAAAAAATGCATTTTTCTTTAATAGGGTGCTATACTTTGTAAACCCATTGTCTCCTGTGTAAACTCACTGTTTGCAACAGTGGCAATGCTGAGTCCATTGATGACAATGCCTGTATTGTAGTTCATGGGATTTTTCATGCATAAAAAATGATTAAAACCTTATCAGGGTGAGCAAAATGTTACTAATTTTATTTAAATTTTATTATTTTTAATATTAATTTTGATAGTCATTATAAATTGTTATCTGCAGCTAGTAAGGTGGAAGCAATTTTTGGAGGAGTGTTATAATAATTGCATTTCTCAAGACTAATATAGAAAGTTAGTTGGTCAGCTGGATTGAAGAATTTTAATTCATCACTGTGAAAATGGTTGCAAAAAGTCAATATGCTTAAGATCAATCATGTCCTACTTCTGTTTGATTGTATGTAGAACTGTCTAAAAGCTTGAAAAAAGACACACAAATAATTTACTTAATCTTGGCATTGCTTGTAAATCTTCAAGTAATAATTATTTATTAAATATTTACTTGAGGTGAAAATTAGACTTCATCAATGAAAAAAGATTCAAAGATGCTTGGATCTGTAAGGCTTTTCTTCTTTAAATCTAAACTTTAAACTAGTCTCTTGAGATTCATCTTGTTTCTGTGAGCCCTAGGGAATAGCAGGAAATTCATACATATTTAATATTAGTCAAATCAACCAATGCAATAACCATGCTAAAAGAACAATTATGCAGACTATTTATGTAAATATGGAATATGAATTACATGTTTTTATTTAGAACACTGGAAAGACTTGTAAATTATTTAATTTAAGAAGATATGCTTTGGAGTCATTTTGAGCAATTTATTTACAATACATATATCATAGAAAAATACTTCAATATATTTGTATTTTCATACTCATTTCAACCATAACTAGGTTAAGACTAGTATAATCTTCAGAGAACAGAATTTCTTTGTCTTTTATGGAACATACATGCAAATATCCATTTGTGCCAGAAAGAATTTATTTAACATTTTATTTAACAAGCTTTTTTTAAACTAAGGAGAAATGGCAGAATTATTTAACTCTTTGTTTTCAATGATAATAAAAGCATAATAGTATTTTTAGTGCATATAAGAATTTTAAGAATCTGCAAATATGTTTTTTATTTTCCTGATCAACTCTAGTCATGGAGTATGTTGCATATTTTAATGAACCTGGAAAACAGTTTCCAGTTAACTTCCATCTCATAGATATGCTTCTAGAGGAGAAGCAAAAGGTATCCACAGGAACCATGAATTCACTTCTTCAGAAATGACTTTATTGTTTTAGTGTCATAGTTAATCCTCAATAATTCATGCTTCTTGTGAAGTCTGTTATTAGCTGAAGAAATCATTGTATTCAGAGAAATTTGCACTGAATCATGGTGAAGAAGCAGGAATTTTCACAGGAATTTTTCCACCTTTGGAGTCTCTGTGTTATTTAAAAAAAAGCTGGGAAGGATCAGAAAATTCTTATTCATTTAAGCCAGTTCAGAACTTCACAGTCATTCTATCCATTGTCTTCTTGCAAAAGGAGATAGATTACTTGGTAGTAAATGTCTTCTGTGTCAAAATGTGGGGGTTTGACTAGCAGTTGTTTTGACAAAGCCATTTTTGGCATTTATTCTGGGCAGCCATGGATGATGGAATAAACCATAGATAACCACAGTCACTTTTGTGGTTCATTTGATATGTGTAGGTACAAGAGGTATCTTAGACTAAACATAGATGCTTTTCATTAACTAAGGTGAAGTCAGCTAAACTGGCTCACCTGGTCAGTCTTGGTCACTCTGCTCTCTCCACTGGAAGGGTCTGCAGTGTGGATACTTATATTTACTCCTGCTAACTCTCCATACAATTACCCCTCAGCTTCTCTGGGTCTGTGTTGATATTTTAGCAGCCTGGCACTTTGATTGATTGTGATTGTGGTGCCAGGCAATACTTTGGGTTGATCCCAGAATGATATAGCTGGCATGCCAAAGACAAAAAAAAAAAAAAGGTGTTCAATAGTAGATTGTATAAAAAGATTTGAATGCCTGCAATTAGGTCTTTCAGTTGAAAATCCAACTTAAAAGCTGAAAATCTGAAAACTTAAGTATGTGGAACTGCTATTTCTTTTGAGGTACATACAAGTTGCTGAAATCCCACCAGATTTCAGAAACTAGTCCTTTTCACATCTAATCAAAAGCACTTCAGCTATTAAGGCTTTCTAGAGAAACTCTGTGCGCAGTTAAGTAGAATGGAACTTACTAAACAGTGCAACAGTTCATAGTTGCTTTCATTAAGAGGTCAAAATAAAAGAATCTACCCACAATTTCATATAAAAGCTCAGTGATCAGAATATTTACCTGAGTTTCAGTATCTCTGTGTAAAGGAAGATTTTATCCAAGTTCCTCTTTGAGCGTACGGCAGAAATAACAGGGACAAGGGAAAAGAAAAGGGAAAGAAAAGAATTCTCTCGTTCTTTTAAGAAATTATCTTTTAGCCTGTTTGGTCAGGAAGGCACACGTAGAATCAAGACACTGCTCCAAATTTTAGAGGCATAGCTGCATTTACATTTTTCTGTATCTTTCTTCTGTATCTATCTTCTATATTTTTCTGCACAAGCAAGCATTTTTATAGAGCAAATAGAATAAATGTGAACATAGGGATGAAGAGATATACCTTGAAATTCTTCATTACTTATTTTCAGTGGCAATTTTTGTTTGTAAGATGGAAAAAAACCCAAAGCAAAGCCCTAAGATAAAAGAGAAGTCTTAGGGACAAGGGCAAAATTTAGGAACCATCTTTCTGAAGTCAGATTAGCACTTAGCCTCACAGTTCCAGCTCCTGGATTGTATTCATAAACTGTTTGAGAGTTAAACTAACAAATAACTAATTCCCTCCATAATTTCAGTGTTTCTCTTTACTTTTGCAAGCAGAAATGCTTTAAAAACTATATTACATGCAACAGGGCCAAAACGTTCTCCTAACACCTTTTAGCTTTGCCTTTTTCTTATCAAGGAAAATCAAAAAATGTGCTTATATCTTTGAACCTGACATAGTGTCATTATTCTCACAATTAATATCCCTGCTTTTACTACTGTTTTCTACCTCTGCTCTTTTTCCCCTTCTAGAAAACCCTACAGTCCTAAAGTTAAATTAGAGAGCAGTACTAATTAAAGATCAGCTGGAAGAAATCAATAAAGACATTACTACATATTAACTGTTATCCTAAAAGAAACATTGGTTCATTTGTTCATTTCAGAAAGAATAAAAGAGTAAATTGATGTGATAGATTCCTGATCAAAACAATGCAAAATATGAAACTTCAGTAACTGCAATGAGATGCAAGAACAATTTTACCTGCTGTAGATAAATGATTCATATTGTAGTGTTGGGAAAGTCATGCAGCACTCTGGATTGGTACAATGGTGTGGATTTCCAAACATAATTTAATGATTTCATAGCCAGTAACAAACATTCATTTTTACACGGGTTAGTACTTTTAAAAACATTACATCATTTTCCTCATTGCTTGCTTCCCAATATTAAAATTAGTTAACTATTAACTGAGCTACAGTCCATGCCATGAGATATTTTGATTTACAATGCATCTTTGACTTAAAATATACCTTCCAACATACTTGACCTGACTTAATATTAAGGGGTTCTTCTGTTGTTGCTCTGTATCTGTTCGGTTCTTTAATTTCTAAAAATGGGAAGTTGATAAAATTGAACTAGAAATAGATATTTTGTGTCAGTCCTCATCTAGAACAAATGAATTCTCATCTATTCAAGTCTACAGCCTTGTACTGCTTTACTTGCAAACCTGCCCCAAACATCTCTTTTTAACTCTAATTTAACAGATATATTCAATTATGTTTTAAATTGAGGTAGGGAAAGCAATCCTTAAATTTTTATTTTCTGATTGGAAGAAACCATCCATTAGAAAACTCCTAGGAAACACTAGGATGATCAGGACATTTCTGCACAATTTTAGCTTACTCATAACTAAGTTTCATCTTCCAACAAATATAAAAAACCCCATGATCATTACAGTAGCTTTTGACATAAACTAAAATGATACTATCTAGGCAAATGCATTACAGAAGGCAATTATTTGGGGTTTTTGTTTGGTTTAAATGTAAATTATTAGTCATGTCCCTTAAATCTTGTATGTGTACATAGGCATACACTGTGGTAATTTGTGACTTGACCTTGGCTGGCTGCCAGATGCTGATACAGCTTCTCTCATACTTTTCCTCGGGAGGACAGGGCAGGGGGAAAGGATGGGTCAAGATAAAGACACAGTCACCAACGGCTTTCACAGGCAAAACAGACTCAACCTGGGGAAAATTAACTTAAATTACTGCTCATTTTTAAATAATGTTGTTGGATGGGAACAAAACAAAAATTAAAAATACCTTTGGCTCTGCTGCTTTTCTTAGACTCAACTGCAGTCCTTCATTTGCACTTCCTCAACCTTCTAACGCTCTATCCAGCATGTTACAGGGTGATGGGGTATGGGAGCTGTGGTTAGTTCAAAACAGTTTCCTGCTTCTCCTTGCTTCCTCCTCACGGAGACCTTCTTCTTCCTCAAGATGGCTTGGACAGGATGTTGAGCAACTCAGTCTACAGAAAGGTGTCCTTGACAGAGAAATCGGAATTAGATGACCTTTAATGTCCCTTCCAAACCAAAAATTCTCTGATTCTATATTTTTCCCCTGCTTCAGCTTGGGCTAAACTGCAGTCTTGCAGGACAAACAGGCTCCATTATAGTCTCTCCCATGAGCCCTAGAGGAATTTCTCCTTTATCTTGTGGGACAAAACCTCTGTTCCTTCTTATTTGACCTTGGTGTTTGCAGGGCTGTTTCTCTTCCTTTTCTTCCTATTTCTCCTCTCTGCCATTCAGCATTTTGTCCCTTCTTGAATATGTTTCCCCTGAGGCATTACAGTCTTTGGTTGTAGGGCTCAGCTGTGCTCTGAGGTGGGTCCATTGGAACCATCTGGAATCATCTGGAATCATCTGGAACCAGCTCACATCTGCAGCCCCCCTCTGCCAAGACTGGGACACCAGCACCCAACACAGTGCATATACATGTACCACAAGACATGCAGTCTTTTTCTTATTTCCCCATTTTAGTGAGACAGGAAAAAAAGAGGCTCCACAACAGAGCAGGAATTAAACTTATGACCAACCAAACCAATCTCCTTTGGCTATACCTAAAGCTTCAGTGCTCATTCATTCAGTCAGTGCTGAAAGAATGACATCCAAAGCAATTAAGAATTAATGGTCCAGATAGCTGCCTTATCTTGCTTTTACACTGGATATCTGTGTTGTATTCATTGTATTGAATGAGTAGACCAGGAGAATATGATCTGCAAGTGTTAGTGGCAGATTGAGTTCCTTTCCTTTAAATGGAAGAAACCCCATATTAAAGGTTTCAGGTTAAATCTCCACAGGTGATCTCTGTTTTATATGTTTATATTATATGTGAGAGCAATAAAAAGCAATGAAAGGTGATTTTTATTGAAAATGCTCTTGCATATTTATGCAATATGAATACAGGGGCTTTTAATATACAAATTGATCATAGATGCTACCACAGAGTGAGAAGCCACTTCTACAAACCCAAGGGGGCTATTGAATCATAAATGTTACACTGATGACTGAAGCTTGTGAAATCAAACTTCTAATCACATGTCTTAAATTAGTTTATTTATATTTTTCAATTAGGTTTTTATATTAGCTTTATTAGCCTCTGTAACTAAATACATAATGATTTTCTCTCTAAAAGAAAACTACAAAGACTGCTGAAGAAATTTTTTGCCTATACAAGTTATCAAAATATAGTTTCAAGCTTCTATTTAACTTTTGAGGCCATACTTGCTTATATGTCTAGATTTTGCAGCAAAAGAACAAGGGAAAATTAAGAGGCAGAAAGCTGAAGCAGATTAGCAGTGGCACAAGGCCTGCAGATTTTCCAGCAACATCTAAATGACAGTTGAATTAATCTAAAAATGTGGAAGATGTTGCTGAGCTATGGTTCTAGTGAACAGAGGACAGCAGAGAAGGAAAACCCTTTCCTGTTCACAATAACATCTTTATCACAGAATTTCCTGTGATTTCTCTGTGTGTTTGGTAGCCAATGTCCCCCATGTGACTACTGAAGCTTCTTGAAATGCTTAGTTTTCTGTTGACCCTTGAACAGTCTCATATGGGCATTTATCCCTGGAAAGAATATATGTAGCCACCTTTTTGTAAGAAAATGTACTTCACTGATCTTGAAAAAAACAAAAGGTATTTTAATGATATGCATATAGTAAGTTTCTTACGAAATTTGTTTCACTGTAGGTCACTGTCAGACTGGGTTTCAATTACATGATAGTGGGGTAGTTTCAGGAATCATTGCAAGTTTTAGTTCTCAAATGGTTGGATATCTCCAAAGACAGTGTTAATCTTGCAGATGACCTAGAATTACTTTTAAGACAAAGCTGAAGCATTAGAATTTGTAATAAAGTGTAACAGTTTTGATTTATTTTGGTTTGGTTCTGTTATTTATTTGTTTGTTGTTGTGTTTGGGGTGTTTTGTGGTTTTGTCTTTTTTATTTTTTGAAGCAAATGATTATAGACAGATAGCTATTAATACATTGACATTTAAAGTCAAAATAGACTTCTCTTAGGAATCTACTTTGATTACAAATGCACAGAATGAAACTAGAGAGAAATTAATTAGACCAGGAATCTGCACCACTGAATTCTAGCAACTTCATGGATCTTCTGTATTGCTTTTCTCAAATTCAAACCCACATATATATTATAGTGGCCCACAACATGCAGATACATGGAATTATCCCAGCAAACAACCAAACTGTGAAATATATATACAGTGCACACACAGGCTAATAGTGAGGTTGAGGTCAGAACAGACGGGATAGATGGAGGTTACAAGTATGAAAAATCCCCAGACAAATGCATGACATAAGGAAATCCATTTCCAGATCTCAGAAGTTGCAATAATTCTCATGATTTTTTGACTAAGGTGTTAAATTATAGCTAATTGGTTAATAAATTATATAAAGGTATATCCATAGGTTTTCAAGGTCTTCCATTCTCTAGAGCTAGTCACCTACATAAAAAAATCAACAGAAATTCCACATGAGAAAGCAAAATGAATATTTGGATGAGATCACTCTCCTTTTTAGTTCTGTGGTTCTGAAGACAACTTAAAATTTGTTATCATGTACTTTAAAGGAGCAACAACTAACATAAAAAATGGATATAGTTACTTTAATACACTTCATGAAGTTTCAGCTATCCAGCTTCAATAATGTTCAATGAATGGCATTGATAAAGTTCCAAAACTTGGAAACTGTCCCCCCAAACACATGCTTAATCATTGCTATTACATTAAATATAGAGAAACAGTCATAATTTGCCTGGTAAATTACAGTATATTATAGAGTGTACTGTAAACACGCATATTCATAAGAAATAATTATATATTTTAAGAGATAAACCCAAACATTTACTTGCGAATTGCAATTCCTTTCACATAGATATGATACAAAGACATATTTAGCAAGCACATGCATGAATTTTAAACCAGTTTCCACAGATTTTAGAGTTGTGAGTTTCATATATTTGACCAAATATGTAGGTGTTAAGAAATAATTCTTAGTGGATGCTTTGATCAATGGATATGTAAAAATGAAAAAAAAAATCAAACCCCCAATTTACGTGTTGTCTATTTGTTTTCTTTTGTTGTGTTTGTTTGTTTTTTTGTTCTTTTTTTTACCTTAATGAATAAAATATAAAATATTTCCTATAGTTCTAAAT
Source organism: Aegithalos caudatus (assembly GCA_013389925.1). Lineage (NCBI taxonomy): Eukaryota > Metazoa > Chordata > Aves > Passeriformes > Aegithalidae > Aegithalos > Aegithalos caudatus. The sequence continues at coordinate 9,635 of WEIU01013045.1, read as the reverse complement.
TTATCTATATGCTGTGGGGTGAACATATTAAGAAAGAAGAAGGTCTATGAATCTATCTGTTTATATTTGTTTTCATGCTTGTAATGTCTTACTGCCTGACAATAAGATCTGTTTAGAAACTGGCAATTAAGAAAAGTGAATCTGACCAGCCTCCTTTATTATACAAGCCTAAAGCAACGCAACATTTAAACACAAGGCAATATTAAGCAAACTTGCATTTAAACAAGCCATGTCAGTCTTAAGAGTTTTTTGCTAGCTCCTTTCTTTTCATCCATTATATTCTATCGTACACAAAAGTATATATGTTAGTAAGCTTTTGGTTACAGAATGTTTGGACTAGTTCCAAATTTAGCAAAGCAGCATATGAGAAGGATGGAGGTTTTGGGCCTGCAGAATCAATATGTTGATAGCTGAGGATACCAGGTGTGGCCCATTTTGGAAAAACACTTCTGTGTCTACATTAGTATGACTTGAACTCTGATGTGTAGAATTTATTGAATCCTATACATCAGAGAATTTGAAAAAAAAAGAATAACTTGTGCCTGCCATTAGACAAGGAGTATAAAAACAAACATACAGGGAACCTAATGGAGTCTTGGGAAAGGCGTCCCCCTGCTCTGCCTCAATGCCGGTCTCCATACTTCCTTTCTCTTCCCCTTCTGTCCCATGGCTATGCCTCTGCTCTCAAGTCACTACTAATCATCCTTACCAAAGACACTTTTTCTCCTGTTAAAATCCTGTAATGTTTGGGTGCTGAGAAATACTAATTAGAGACACAAATTGTAGAACACATTCCCTCTAACTTCACAAGGTGCCAAAGAGCACATAGAGATGCTATGGAATCAAATAGGAAAACCATATTTTTTGGTCAGAGGCTATGGTTGGCTTATAGAGTCGGCAAAATACATTTTGCAGTAGTGATTTTAGGAAGCCAATTTCAAATCTAATATCATGTTTTCATGTGTTTTGCTAGCACACATAGAAGTCTTTATAGATATTTTCAAGCAGCCTAGGAAGGTTGTGGAATCTCCATCCTTGAAGATATCCAGAAAACATTTGGACATAATTCTAGACAACTGTCTGTAGCTGGCCCTGCTTGACAAGGAGATAGAACCAGCTGGCTTCCAGAGATCCCATTTAGTGATTCTGTGATACATTTTTATAGTTTATAAATTTAAATTATTCTCTGGTCATCTTACTACTTTGTGAAAAAATCTTTACTTGCAAGAATTTGTAAGTTATTAACATGACTACATTTTAAAATCTGGTAATCCAAGTGTGTGGAGAAAAAAAAAAAAAATAGAATTAAGTCAATGACATCCACTACTCTAATTTGATAACCTTGGAAACCACTTAATCTTCACATTTGTGTTTTCCTTTATGTGGGACAACTTCCTGGGAAAGAATCACCCTCATAAATGGGAAACTGCTTTTACCTTCTAATTCCTGTTATTAATCAATGCAAAAGTCTTAGTTACGGCTGAAACTTCTTATCATGATATCATAATTCTGCTCTTGAAATGTAGTTTTCATTTTAAGATATTGATAACAGAAACTAGATAAGAAACTTTACTTTGCCTTCCAGCATTAGAAAATATCTTGCACTGCTAATCAATTATCTATTTGCTTTTAAAATAGCTCTACTCTTGGAATAATAGGGTTCTGTATATGAATATACAATATGCCCTTCTGTGCATATGTGTGTGCATAAAGGAGTATGTACTCTGTCCTGTCAATTAATGTTTGGTTACACAATATGCAGTCTATTCACATATTTAAATGTTGTTTTAGTATAAATATAATATTTGGAAAAATTCTTTTTTTTTTTTTTTTTTTTTTTTTTTTTTTTTTTTTTTTTTTTACTATAGTAAGATGAAGAAAAAAAAAGCCTATACTTTGCATTTTTTAATACCAAGAAGTGTAATTATGCAGACAAATAGTTCCAACAATAGATTTTTTTTCTAATTTAAATGTTCAAAAATTCTAATCAGATCAGCAGTAAAGTGGCCAAGTCATAAAAGGCAATTTTCTTTGAGAGTAAGACCTCTTTCTATTTTAGAAAAAAAAAATCGATTAATAGGAGTCATAGGATCAAGTTTCTTATAATTTTGGAAAATACACCTTTCTGTACCAAAGTCATTAATCTCATGATTCATGCTGGTCATCTCTTGTGTAGAACTGAAAAAAAAAAAAAAAAA
>WEIU01013039.1:902-19703 GCA_013389925.1 Aegithalos caudatus | reverse complement strand
TTTTTTTTTTTTTTTTTTTTTCTCTGAACAAAACCATTACCTGCTCACCTTTTCCTGTGGAGAACCTGCAGAAAGCCAAGTTCATTTAAAGTTTTGCTCTGATACTCCTGAAAAACTTGACATATTTGTGTAGCTCAATTAGGTAACATAAACTTCATACAGATACCAAATGTTTTGTTTAGGGTATCTCAGGCAGTAACACTTTGGAGAGAGCTTTGTGGTTCTCTTCAGAGAAATGAAAAAGTTGTGTGTGGAAATTCAGCATAGGGAAGTTCTGGATAACAAACCAGAGTGGCTCTTTCAATGCCTGTTGTAAAGGTGAGGTACACAACAATCTGGTGCTTCACAGTAGTGGCCAAAGTATTTGAATTAATTGTTAGGGTAAGGCCTTAGCCATATACAGTTAATGCAATGAGAAGAAACAAGCAACATAGACCTGCACGTCTTATGTAGTTAAAATCTCACTGATTTTGAGAAAAGGTTCTGCCCAGCAACGTATGCTGGACAAAATTTTGGTTATGAATTCAGCTGAACAAAAACATGGTAAATGGAATGAAGCTGCTTTTTTTGTTTTATGTTTTGAGACAACATTGAATACAGACTGATGTTGCCAGTTTCAGCATCGTCTGATGCTGTAACAACTAATGCTGTACCTTGCATTTTCCTTTTGTTTTTTTTTTTATTTATTTTTTAATTCCAGTTGCAGCTTCTGATGCTATGTGGTTACCTGATGGTCTTGTTTTGTATTAGGAGGTATATTTCTAGGTTATGAGAAAAGCCTGAAATTCAAAGTACAAGATTGACAAGAATAGCAAGTTAGAAAAGCTGGAAAGTAAATAAAAAACTATGCAAAACATTACTTCAAAACCTCTTTCAGTGCTTTTCAGAGACCATTAAACACTGCATTTAGTAAAGAGGTTCTCTACTGCTGCTAGGACACTAGCTCCCCTCTCTTCAGTGTGTTAAACTAAGTCTCTTTATTGGAAAACAGCTTTTTACTTCAATCCTTTATTGCTTTAGCTGTTTGGCTTTATAAAAATGTATTGGTTCATACTGCACTCAAACACACAGTTCCAGCCAGTCTTCCCTTCTATAAAACTATGTGCAGAATACATTTGGTTTGCTAAGGTTTGCACTCAATATGTGGAGTGCTTGTAACTCTTCTGCTGCCAGAGCTTTTATCAGGCCCATGTTTCTGTGCCAACTGCCCAGCCCCTCTCTTCTGCACTGTCTTTGCAGAAAAACCACAAGCTGGGAGAAAGCAGAATAGGTACATAGGCTGCAAAATATGCACATTCATTTCAGGTTTTGGTGTAGATGATGGGGGAGATTTCAGATGTTGTTTCATTTTAACCTTTCCCAACTACTGCTGGGGGTAGAGTTTCATGTTGGGTACAATACAAAATATCATGGAGAATCCAATCGTCAGATATTATTGTTAAACACACAAAAATCTAAAATGCTCTGTTCTGTGGATCTCTTTAACTGGCTGACTCCTCTGGGTCAGTTATTCTTAGCCTAGTTATTTTCATCTTATGGCATTACAGGTCTAAGATTAGCCTGTTAGGCGTTATCATGCCATCTGAGTTACCTCCTAATATAACTGTACACCGGAATGATTATTTATAGACAGAGCATTCTGTCATTTTTGCTTTATTTCTGGTAGTTTAAATAAAGAAGAGCAACATTCAAGAAAAACCACAGATTCCTTCCTGCTGCCAAAACAACATGATAACTGCCTGCTGAGGGGCAGGGATATTGTTTAAAATGTGTGCTAGCAGCAGATGCAAACATCTTACCTCTCCTAAAACAAGATACCTCAGGGTACCGCAGCTTCTGTCTGTTCTGGAGGAGGGAGAGGGGTGCCAGATTGATGCACCAAATGACAGAGCTGAGATGGGGTTGTGGCTGCTGATGAGAACAAGGATAACCAGGTGCTATTTTTAGAGGTCGGCTCTGTCAAGCTCCATGTTCAGTGTGAACATGTCACATATGCACAGAGCTCCTCCAAAATGGACCCATCTAGTTTTGTTACATAAAAGTGATGTCTGCTGTACAAGTAGCCTTCTATGTGATTTTCACAAGACATAACAGGAAGCTTCAGCAAACTGCAGAATTTTTAGTAAAGTGTTCTTGATTGCTACACAAACATTTCTGCTCAGTAGAAAAACTTTAAACCTAAAGCAGAATTGTTCAAGAACAGAGTGAGGCTCATTCTCTCCTGAGGAAGTTCACTGGGATCTTTGTGTTTATATGTGTATAACTAGGAGGAAGCATTTAGCTTTTAGTGGCAGTTTAGTAAAGAGCAGAAAAAACAGGAAAGTAGCACATCTTCAGCTGGGTGTCAGTGCAGCCTCTGCCTGCAGTTGTTGCTCAGGAAGCAGGCAGCTGACAAAATAGGGAAATATTAATGGATTATAATTATCTAATGAATTCCATCTCTTTTGGCTTTCTGCTCTAAATAAATGGCGTGTTTCTGTCTTTGTGCAGATTTTGTATGTAATCAGGGAGCACCTGATTTGTTCTGCTTTAAAATGTTACTGGTATAAAAAGGCTTGAAAAATCGGTGGAAGCCTCTGCATGGTTGAACGATATGGTGCTGGTTTAACTCCCATTATATAATAAGCAGCTAATTTTTTTTTTTTTTTTTTTTTTTTTTTTNTTTTTTTTTTTTTTTTTTTTTTTTTTTTTTTTTTTTTTGACAGACTGGCAGTTGTGTGCATGAATGTAAAGGTACTTCGGCATTTAGTATAATCTGAGCATAGCCAACACATCTGTTTTATTTGTTTGGTTGTAAACTCCTTCCAGCTTGTGGACTATGTAAATACAATGGGCTCCAAGAATTCAAACCTTTTGCATATGAATGTGCTAGAAATGCAGGTTGTTTTATTCTAATGATAACATGTTCTTTCTGGTAATAAGACTGGATATCATCAAAGGGAGACAAGAGAAGTAATGGAATGAATTCTTTGAAAATGCCAAATATATAAATCATGTTTTTACAATCAAAGACTATTGTTCCTCTTTCATGATCCCTGTGGTTGAAGGTATGCATGCCACAGGGAGAACCACAGTTATTCAATTTCAGTGAAGTCTGGAATGGAATAATGAGTAGGCTTAATGTTAATTTAATAATTTCCCCCAATTGTTCTGTTCTTAATCCAAGTTTCCTTTTTCTTTCTTGGTGCCCAAGGCCACCACCTTGTTGGTGTTGTGCAGTAACAATATGAGAAAGAGAAGGAAAAACAGACTGTTAGTGCTTAATCTTACATGGAGACTCTTTTTGGAGTTTTGTACTCATTTAGTAAAATGTTAGTGTTTGCCCTTTTATTTACCTGTTCATAACTCTATTTTTTGCAGAGAGAGTAAGTTCTTATTTCTTTACATCTACTTGCTTGATCTCTAGATAAACATCCTGGTTGAAAAAGTGTATTTTTTCTAAACCTTGTGAAGCCTTTTTTTTACAGACACAAAAATTGAATACTCTTGGACTCTTCATATTTTTTATATTCTAATTTGAATTTGACCTTGAAGTTTTGAAGTGCTTATAAGATTATATGTATTGCATTATCACAAAGAATCATAAAGTAAAATACTTGGATTTTTGAGATTTTATGCTGACATAAATAGTGATGGAATTAGTATGAGGCACAGAATGGTGTTAGAAATAGCAAAAGGAAAACCATCAGTATTTGTATTTATGCTGTCTTTATATTAGCATATATTAGGCACATAATGGTAAAGGACCATATAGAAATTTCTAGGATACTTCAAAAGGCTCATCCTCAAATTCCTTGCACAGCAGCTGCTGAAATCTAGGGGGACCTAAATTCAGGAGAGCATTTTACCTCGGTCTAGTAGCTCTCCAGCCTGTGTAATGCATATGCTCAAAACTGCTCCAGGCTCCAAAGAGACATCCTCTCGTTCCCATGCACACATCAGGGAATTTGCATCCTTTCATTTGCTATCACTGTTTTTCCGACAGGATCTCTTTCAGAAGAGGAATAAAGTTTTACTCTATTGTTTCTATTAAGTATTGTCAGTAGTTCTCACAGTGATAATTCCATAGGGTATAGTAAGTTCTAGTTAGATTTTCTCAAGTAGTATGGATGAAGGACTGGCAGAAGAGAAAGGTTTGAAGAAGTTATGAGATAATTTTATAAATGGAGTAGTAGGGCAGAAATGAGCTATACAAGCACTTCCTATGTTAAAATGCTGTTGTGAGGGAGGGTGGGAAAGGCTCTGAAGATGTAAGAGAACTATGTGGGAGGTGGAAACCAGGGGATTTTGAAGCATAATTCTAACTGTCCATGAACACAGGAAAAGTATGGTTGAAAACAGTTAAGAAAGAAATCAACTGAGATGAGAGAAGTTTCTGTCAAACTAATCTCTAATGCCGTCATGAAGAATACATGGGAAAGTATGAATATTTTAGAATCAACAAGAGTTGTTAAAAACAACCCAGGGCTGTGTTACTCTTGTAAGTTAGTATTCAGGGATTTCTCTTGCCGCTGTAGAGATTCATTTTCTCTTTTCTTGGTCTGAGAGTGAGGTCTGTGAGAGGGAGAGGTATAGGACACAGATTTGGTTTATGCACATAATGCAAATTCTGCTGCATCTCACCATCCTGAGCTCCTTCCCTCCAAATGTAGCTCAGCTTTCCTGGAGAACCTGCAGTGCAATCTCAGCAGAGCTTTGACATGAATTTTCACCCCTGTGTCAGCTGTGCCATTCCTGTCTTGCCTTTTCTTCTTGACCTAGTAGGCAATTTTCTGAGCTCTATGCTGATTTTCTGGTTTGTTTGTGGTTTTTTTCCTTATTGTGCCAGTGTGTACAGGGTGATAATGGGGCACCTGGAGAACCTGTTAAGAAGGGAAATTATAAATGCCAAAACCAGAGGGACATAGGCAAAGAAATAAAGAAGGAATGCTAATGTAACCAAATTAAGTAATGGTGATGCTATGGATGATTAAGGATACTAATACTGATATAGCTATTTTGTTCAGAAAATATATGGTTAGAAATGGGAATATTTAGAAAACAATTACCATTGGACTAAAATTTTTAAACCTCGCTGAAAAACAGAATGCCTCCTTCTGTTTACTGATCATACATATCTACTTTTCATGGGTGTGCATTTACAAAGATGTATATATATTGCCTTATCACCAGTCTTACCCTGCCTCTCCTCCAGAGGACACTGTGGCATGGCTATATTAAAACCTGTCAGAAATTTTGGGAACTCTGAGTTTAACAATTTAGTTGAGTAGACTTGAATGAGTGCCTGAGGCAAAGTGGTTTTCCTTCTGCAGGCCTAGTAGCCCACCAGAAGCAGATGCACATTCCATAAACTTCATCTGTCTGCCATTCTTCATCTGCAGATACCCAAAGGTGTGCAGTAGCACATTTGTTCCCAAGACCTCAGAAACTCATACTTAAGAACCTGTCTTTTTTGTTTCTTCTAGGAAATACCATTGCAGGTCTGTTCTGGTAGTGATTAGGAGATCTAGGTGCATGGCCAGTTTAAAAACATTAGCAGCCAAATACTCTTTAGTGTTGTCCTGCAGACTCAGAAATGAGTGAGTGTAGAAATCTGAACTCTTCCTGTCTTCCTTTCTTCTGGACCGTCATTCTTCTGCTGGACAGTCACATCACTTGTACCAACACAGGCATTCATGTGTCCATTGGGGCTGATGGAATGAAGAGCTGTTATTGTTTAAAACATGACCCCCAGGCCCCTGTGCCACTGCAGGGTGTGCTGCAGTGTGGGGAAGGAAGGAGGGTGTCATCCTTGAAGTCAGAGGGCCACAAGTGAAGAAGGGAGACACAACCATTCCTCTCAGTTTCAGCTATGGCACGTGGTGGCCCCAAAATACATTAAACTTCTGCCTGGGAAATCTTCTGGAGATTTCACCTTGCTTCTCTCAACATTTTACAGGACAGAGCATAAAATTTCACACTTAATTATCACCTTGTTAAACTCCAGTGAACTTCATAGCACTTCACCATTAAGTATAATTTATGCTAATTCTGTCCCTGTGAAGCTATCAATTTACTGTTCATCATCCACAGGACACATTTTATTTGTTAATGTGAAAGGAAAATACCCTAAAAACGTACATTGTTTTCCATTAAGTAGAGTATTATATCTCTGTTGGCCTTAGCAACCTGCACCAAAACTGAATGTACTGGGACCAGGAGCTGTCTTCATCTCAAAGCTGGATCAATACTAGTATAGCATCTGTTCCAGGAAGGCCTTCCTGGCTCTTGCATTCCATTTCTGGTACATTCTTTATTTGTGGGGAAAATGTTTTGCCAAACTTTCTCCCACTGTAGTCCTTCCTATCCTCTAGTTTTGTAACCTAAGTGTGTTTTGGTATGTCCTTAGACTTCCTAGACAATCTGGAAATCAGTAAAATTCAAGTTATGGGAGAAAAAAATTTCCTTTGTGTGATCCTGTTTCCTGGTCGCTACTTAGGTACTGTTATCAAATACTTCCCAATGTAAACCAAAACCATAAAATAACTAACTGACATGCTGACATGTTATCAAACGCAGATCAAAAGGACTGTATAATTTTCCCTGTTGTTGCTGTAAATTTCTTACTGAGTGCAGTTTCAAGTTGAAGGCACATTTTGTGTTTCATGGCTGGCACAAGGCTGTACAGACATTTTTTGGATCAGAACCCTTCAAAACGACTGTGCTCTCCACAGTAACAGCCAAAGTAGAAGATGCCAGATCTGAAAGGAGAGAAATTTTTCACTGCCGTTGCTTTGCTGTGAAAGTCTGCACATCTGAGCTGGTGACAGCCACAAACTGTGTCCCCAGTGGGACAGAATGGAGAACTAGAAGCATTAGTTAGTGACAGTCGTGTAGGAAATAACATGTTGTGTCCAGCTCTCAGGAGGTGGTATTTGACTAATCGTCCAAACCCCCAGTAGAGAAACAAAAACTCATCTTTCTCCTTAGATAACACATTCAGATGTTTAAACTTCATGATTCTGAATGCAATTATAAAGTCTACCTGAGAGACAGTAGTTACTTTTTGCCGGAAGAAGGCTGTATATATTAATCTTACGTTTCTGCACTAAATCTACTTTGTTTTTATGTAACCCTTACTTGCACTCCCCAGAAGGCCTGTAGTTATGCAAATAATTCTCATTTATAATATGTTTTTCCTCTTCCAATAGAGATGGATAGATGCTTAGGTGGATATAAATAGTATGTGTTCCTTGCAAAAAAAGCATAGTAGCACAAATGAAAATCAGACTCTTTCTACTTATGGAAGTCTTCCCAAGCTCTTAATCATCTTAAATCCAATTAGTGTTTTCCTGTTTCTGACATGGTTCCCTTTGAGATGGGATAACAGAACTGGAATATTTCCGATGACAAAGCCTCACTGATGAATATGAAATCTTACTTTTATCCTGCTTTCAGCACTTTCCAGTTTTGGATCTTGCTGTACATTGACCACATGTTGTCACTGAGCTGTCCGCAATGACAGCCATATGCTTTTAAGGTTATATTAAGGTTAATGAAGCACAGTGAGGCATATTCTGCTCATTCCTCCCAGTAAAAATTACTGTGCACATGCAAAAAATGAGTGAACCCTTGTATTTTGTTTCCCTATCACAAAGCTTTATTAGGACCTCTGGCATTCCTCAGAGCCTTCCATGAAATATCCTGAAGAGATTTGTTTCATCTGTGGTTTTAACCCAATCAATCTTTTTTCCATTATTCTTCTTTCCAGACCTCTATTAAAATACCAATTACTTTTGCCTCACTGCACTATCAAACTTTTCTGAAATTCAAAAAGAATATTTATTTCCCTTCTGGTTTTATCTTCAAAGCCATTCCTGATCAGCTATGGAGTTCTTGTAACTTCACATAAAGTTACAGAACAGGGCACAAATTCCAGTGAGACACCTTGTGAAGGACGTTTTGCAAGTCCAGGTAAGTCTGTGGACCGGATCCTTCACTAGTACCAAGTGTCACAGCCCCAATAAAATCCAGATGCTTTTTCAGTCACCATCTTGATAACCCTTTGAAAGAATTTTTTACTCTTGTATTTCAAAGTATGCATGCAACTAGAATTCAAAGCTCATAACTGCATCTTAAAAAATCAGTTTGTATCAAACTTGATTTGTTCCCTCAAGTTCAAACAAAAATTAGCTCATTTGTGGCTGTTAATGGGGGATATAGTTTCTTAGAGAACATATGGGGAAAGAATATCTCTTTCCTTTTTTTTTTTCCTTTAAAATTGCATACATGGCTCTCATTTGGCTAGAATAATTTTTGCTAAGACAAAATATTAGAAATTTTAAATTCAGAATAACACATTTTAAAAGTATTAGGAGATAAAAGCAATTGCGGTAGTTTGCACATTTCAATCTTGACTCGTGTGTTCACAATTACAGCCATATAAACCGATCATATTTTAAATGAACAATTTTTTTTTGTTGTTTTACCGCTCATTTGCAATCCTGTGTGTAGCTGTGGTCCAGAGTTTAAAATGAAAAGAAAATACAAGGATTACAAATGTGATATAAATACTAGAGGATAAAACATATGAAAAGGGATTAAGGGAGCTATATTTATAGCCTATAACAGAGAGCTCAAGGGACATGGGCACTAGCTATAAATAACTTCAAGGTAACAATATAAATGAAGGAAGGGAATTATTTGTTCTCAAAAGATGGTAAAGTATGGAATAGTAGCCTGAAGCAAAGAAAAGAATAGTTTAGATGTTAGAACTTTTTTGTCTCAGTAAAGACCTATGGAGAGCAGAGACATAAATAACTAAGGTAGGAGGCTGAAGCAGTTTCTAAAGCACCAACTGCAGCTATTTGGCTACAGATTAAAATTACTCATAGAGGAGTTGTGTTACAAAATTCACAGGGATAGATTTAGTGATGCAAGTGTTTTTTTTCTGTTTTCTGTTTTCTTACCTTTTTCTTATATTTTGTAATGACCCCATTTCATGGTATATGTTAATTTCTCATGAAGAGAAAATAGGTAGAACATTCCTTCTGAGGTTATTGAGCATATTTAACCAGATTAAAGGTTAAAAAAATGTTATTATTCAATTATAACTTCATTTATTAGTTGAATTTAAAGCCGTGTTGTTTCCATCAAAGTAGTGAAGTTTCCTGGACTGAAGGAATAAGTCCTCTGTTCTCAGCAGTCCCTAGGTGAGGTGGTAGTTGTTGAACACTGTAACCTAAAGTTGCTGGGTACGGAAGACAGCTTCTTTGAATTGTACATGATGATGTCAGAACACAGGGAATTTGCTGGGTACTGTTGACTTCACTAGCATGAAATGGCTTATGTAGGTTGGGTGCTGGCATGGTTCAAAGTGAGCCCTGATATAGCCATGACAGAATTAAGAAGGAGGAGGCATGGCACAAACCCCCAGCACGAATTGGAGTGTTGTAACTATCCTATTGCCTACAGCTGTACAATTCTAAAAACAGTATGGTTCTAGTCCATATAGGTCATGACTTGGACATGTTTTTCTTGGGTCTTCCTTTATTTCAGTGTGTCTGATGGGCTTCTTACTGCTGGACATTTTATTTTTCAATTTAAAAGTTTTGGATGAGATTGTTTCAGTGTAACCCAGCTAAAAGAAGTCGTATCACACCTGTCCTTGAGAGCAATGCAGGAGACTTGAAAGACTGCAGTTCTTTTGAAGTGGTGTCAAATATGCTTGAAAGTGTGTAAGTGAGAGAAAGAGAGAGAACTGCACATGTGTGTTTGGACCTCTACAAATGACATATCACTTTCTTGGTCTAACTTACTATGTTTCTTTCAGTGCTCAGTAGGCTTCTATATATCATGAAAACAATACAAGAAAACAAAGTGTTGCATTCTTAAATTAATATGACAGCTGTTTTTATCTCTGCTTGTCTAACATGTAATCCACTAGGCAATAATAGTTTTGAGGGACTTAAGAGTTTCAGTTGTTACGTGCAACATCCATACAAAATATTGTCTGAGTTAATATTGATTGAGTAATGTAGACATATTTGGCATGCCTAGCGTCAGTAAGTTTCTGTATTGCAAGAAGATGAATATAATGTCTACTCATTCTTGCCCAAGATTTCATGCTCAATAGCCTTATACTCTTGCATTGTTAGCACTGCTAGACATTGCCATTGCTGTTAAATCAGGCAGCGTGTCCTCTTGAATTACAGCCTTTCAGGAACACCTGAACCTGAAGATTTTAACTATTACCAAATTGGGTTCAGTGTATAATAGCTCAGAACATGTGCCTGAAATTTCTCAGGCATTTGCTCAATATTTAGCCTTTTTCCTGTCTTCCCTCTGTACCTCTTAGCTGTTAATTTTTGCAGCTTTGAAAAATCTGACTTAATTAGGTAATTAACAATATTATTTCATGTGGGTAATAGAGGAAAAAAAATGAAGATCCTGTATGGTAGAGGACTGCATTTGATTTTATACCTACCACCTCTTTTTGTCATCCCTTTTTGGCCACACTAAAACCCATGTTTTCTCTTGGCCAAATGATGGTACTGGAAGAATAACTTCTCACTCAGTGGCCAGCCTTTAAAATTTGGTGTGCCCCACATGCCAGGTGGTCTTCCTGGATTTGAGATACATTTTTAAGAGAATGCTTATTGTAGCTTGTAGATCGGAGGTAATCACCTGTCACCTCTGTGGCTGTGGCCTTTGGATTGTACATGTCAGTGTCTGAATATTGACATTTGTTTGGGAACTAATTATTTTATTTACATGAAACAATGTGCTTTTGGAAAGATCCAGCTTTTCTAAGAGATTAGACTTCTAGGAAACAAGAGATCTGGTTTAATTTATGAAAACTTCAGTATGGAGTTGTATGTTTGCAGTCTGTGTAAAACATTTTATTTCTTACTTTTTCTTCACATGGCTTGTCATGATCTTTTCCTCTGTCACCTTTGAGTCTGTTTTTCTTCTTGGGTTGTAGCTCGTAAAAGATGTTTCTCATGGTTTTCTCTTCAAGATGATCCATATGGTTGAAAGCAGAGCTGCCTGATGTGTCTGCTTAGACTTCCCTGAATTGCATTGCTTTATTCTGTCAGAAGAGCTCAATAGTGTTAGGACATGATGACAGCTGCACAATGGTCCTTGTGCAAACAAATGTTCTCCCATCATGAAGAAAATAAAGTGAAAGTGTATAATCTGTCTGTCTTGTGATTCTTTGGCCTGTAGAATGTCTAATGTGTTAGGATTTATGTTAGTTATCAGGCCCCTATGCATTAAAAGAACTTAGAGGCCTGTTGAAAATTGGAGTGGACTAAATTAAATTAAGAAAATATTACTCTTAATTTACCAAGATTATTAAGATAGAACTTGCATGTTTACTTTGATTTTTTAGATGAAAGAATAAAGAAAGCAATCTGCAGCCCATCAGATTTCCAATGAGTGAAAATGGCACTAAGATGAAAAGTCTAGTTATTTGGCATGCATAGTGTCACATTTCAGTATTTAATGTTTGTTATGTTTTGAATGCACTGTCCATAAATACTTTAATATATTTTTCTGCCAAGAGGCATCTGTCTTACACTGTAAAAATCCTTATCACTTCAGTTATTTCATCCTCTTGACCGACAGTATCCTGGTTTCCTACTGACTTTTTCAAAGTAAAATTAAGTCAATTTTTTTCTTAATTTTGATTTCTATTGTCATTTTCACTTTGTTCTTTCTCGCTTCATGCAAAGCTATGAATTTAATCACAAGATCTTTGGAAGGCTTGGTTTCTGCATTAGTGTGGTGAAACGTTTTTTGAGGGGAGAAATCACCAAATGAGGAAAAACAAAGAATAGAAAATAATTTATGATTTGAAACAAAACTATTTACATTTTGTGTATGCAAATTGTGGCATTGATTCACATTACTTGGATAATTTGTCACAAAATGCGAACAGCTCTCAATTATACTCGTAAGAGTCACTTTCTCACAGTATTCCTTAGGGCATGTTTGTTTGCTTGATAAAATGTATAGAAAAACTGTCTGTCTAGTAGATGTATGCCAGTTCTTGTCCACTTTGTGTTTTGACTTTTATGTGACTAAATAATGCAAAAATGTTGATTACTTATTCACCGTGACATGAATAAATATCCAACTAGTCCAAAATCTAAACATTTGTTGCTGTTCCAAAATTAATGATCTTAATTTATATCTGATGCCAGCTGGTGAAGTCTGGAATTAAACTGCCATTTTCTTTCAATTGCTTGTCTTTATATATGGAAAAATATTCAGAAAAAGTTACTCTCCGATTTGAAGTTTCATTTGCTTGTACGTGGGCCAAAAGCAAATGTTATGCATCTGTGAAGGCTTACATACTTTTATGAACTTGAAAAGGGAAGCATGAAATTAAGTATTATTCTTACTTATTATAGAAGGAACAAAATCACATGCTGATGTTCTTCAGTCTTTCAGGAAATATTTTATCTTTAGAATGGAGGCCCCAGGGCTGCCGTGCGCAGCTGAGCCTGAGGCCTCTGCAAAACTCTATATTCTTATGCATTTTTTTCTGGCACCTGTGCCTACACTACCGTTGTAGTTGCTTGAGAAGTGAGAAAGTGATACAGGCAGTAAGGCTTTGCTGAGCTCCCTCCTGCTGAAGCTACTTGGCTATAAGTGAGCAGAGAAGTAAATGAAAGCCGTTGTCCCAGTTTCATTACTGCAGTGGGATCACGGCATTGGCAGGAACCCCAGGACACCCAGAGGTCATTGTGGGGAGAGGGACAGAGTTGATTCCATTTTATAAGTCTGAAAATAAGTTCTTGATAAGTAAAGCTATGAATAAAATAAAGTGTTATGCCTGTTTAGCACTGTAAGCTAAACAGGAGCTGCTGAATCTTTGGGTTCTGATCCAAGAAGGCAGATACCTTGTGTTTAAAGCTCTGATGCTTAGACACCTGTGCCTTTTTTCACCAATATGAAATGGTGTGTATTATACCTGGAGTTCATCCCATAAATCTGTTATAAAGACCTTTTGCTGAAAGATTCTAGAAGTAGCAGATCAAGAAAAGGATCCATATGATTAAAGATCTAGGTGAAATTAAAAGACTATGTAATCATTTTTTAATGATTACTTTCTAAGAATGATTGCAATTGCTATGAAAGAACTATGAACTTCCACTTCAGCTGTCATAATACACTTCAACTGTCATAATAAATGACACTTGATCTTCAACTTAGCACATTGAAAAGTTTTGTGTGGCTGTAGGTATTCAAGACTTCAGATTAATAAGGGCTTTATCGATGGGATTAGTAACTTCGTTGGATGTTCATCATCATCATCTTAAACTTGATTGCAAGTGAAATTATTTTAGTGTTATGAAATGACAGGACTCACAAGTTTGTATGAGGCCCTAAACTGAGTAGGCTAATCATCAGTTACCTGGAACTGGATTGTTCAAGCTTTTCAACAGGCAAGGGAAAATGCATTTTAGGATAGCAAGGTGAAATGATTATCAAGTCCCATAAGTTCTATGTTATCTTTTATTTTTAACAATCTGTTAGTATGAAAGAACTGGTAACTCTTTCCTTTCATTGCTGGTAACTCTTTCATTCTTACTGTTCAGATATTTTTTCCTTGTCTATTCATGCCACATTTTATACCAGAGTAGAACAGAATCCTCATTGTAGTGGTGGTGAAAAATTATAAGGCTTACATTTAAACCAGTGTATCTCTGAGATTTTCAGACTACTTTGATGTGCTAGCAACACTTATACTTCAGAAGGAAATAGCAGTAAATATTTGTGAAGCTTGTGACGGTGCTATTCAACTGTCTGCTAAAATGTGGCGCTTTTTTTTTTCCCTTCTGTTATTTTTGGCTGAAACTTTTCAACCATTTTTGAGAAAGAAGCTAGACAAAAATAGACTACTCTGTCCTTGAAAAGTTCTACCTGCCTTATTCTAGAGCATGAAACTCTGATGCTCTGGTGCTTTAGATCAGGAACTTGGCATGTGATACTTGTGGCTGAAAGATGAATTTTCATTTTCACTGTGCAAATCTATTTTTGTTGGCCAAATTTAAATTGCAGATCAAGTTTTACTTTGTATCAAGGTCTTCTGTCTTCAATTAGCATGTTTTGTTCTTGTCCTTTTTATCGATCTTGGTTTTCAAGGCAGAGCAGCCAAAAGCAGCCCTGGTGCAATTCCAGGTGCCTCAAGCAAAGGCAGGATCTTCTTGTATCCCTCACTTTGTCTTGCAGAACCCTCCACCTCCATCACCAAGTGTGGTAACAAGTACACTTTGATGAAAGTAGACTTTGAAAACTGGTAGCATGAGGGAGAGAAGGGGGAAAAAAAGAAAACTGAATAGGGAAGAACTGACTGATCAGCCAGGGAATGTGACTGGTTGAGGATTACAGAAAGATGGAACAAGTTGGGAAGGATGGGTCTGAATGGAAGGTGGGAAGGATAGGAGCCAGGGGCAGCTTGGATGGAAATGGCAAAGAATGAATAAAGGACCTGAGAAAGGACAAAGTGCAAGAAGTCAGAAGGATTAGAAGCTGTGTAATCTCATAATGTTTTTATTATAAGTTCTTATGGAACTTTCACTTATGGCCATAGTGGATAAAAGGTGAAAATGCTTCCGTAACTTCATGGTTTCATGCCTGGCTACAGGCATTATTAACTTCATGCTGTTTGTGCCCTACTCAGGATACTAAGTTTATTAATTTCTTCCTGAGCCCACTTTATAGAACTTTTCTAAATATGAATATATTCACACAACACCTTTTGTGAAACAGAAGAGGTTGTTGTTGCTGTGTTATAGATAGGAACTAAAGCAAACATTTAAAATACAAGCATACTGAATATCTGTGAATTCATGGTGCCCTCGTTAAAAAAATAAGGGCTTGAGGTTTCAGCCTGCTTACTTTATATAGAACTGTTATTTAACACAGTATTTGGGGGCTTATTTTTTAGTCTGACTAGAGTTTTAGTAAAGTATTTAATATAAAAAATATTTCATTCATTTATCTTTAGAAAACAGAATGTTTTTGTGAGGTAAGTAAAAGGTTTTTTATCTTTATGCAGAGTGAAGTGAGCTTCACTACAGGCAACGAATAATTACCTGAGCCCTCTGTCTGTCTTTGTAAAAGTGTTGTATATGATTTCTCAGAGTCATAACATTTTCTTCCAACATATCAGTCCTTTGGATTTTGCTAAAGCCTGTTTAGCTAAAAATTGCTGAGAGTGAGTGACTGTGATACAAAACAAGTTGATACTATAATATTTCTGAGAAATACTGTCAGTTCTTGTGAACTATCTTTAGTGCTACTTCTTTGTTTCTAGTGACTTTTCTTCAACATTCAAGCTGTTGTTTTGCTGACTCACTGGTAGAATTTCAGAAATATCCTGGATATAAATAGTATCTATCACTCTATATTCGTGTGCATGTTCTCCTTTGTTTTAGATTATCTTTGGGTAAATTATTGAAATATCCATGGATACTTTGCCTTTGAATCCATAATTATCTGGCAATAGAAGTAAAAACACCTAAAAAGAATCTTCAAGCTTATGAAGCTTGCAAAATTGGGAACTTGGGATATATCAGAACTAAACTACTTGTGCAGATGGGTGTAATTCACACACTTGTTCTAGTGAGCTCCTAGAGCTTAAAGAAAGATGAGAAAGCATCACCTATGACATGTGCAACACTGTACACTTTGATTACAGTGACCACAGGCTTATTCCAGACCTGCTACCTCAGGATAACAAAAGCTGTCCTTCCAGTGTTTTTGGGGTGACTACCACATTTCTGATGCATTCTGCAAGAACCCAGGAATTAAAAAACTCCAATCTCTCAGTGGCATTTCTTGGTAACTTCTTAAGTTTCAACAAGAAAGAAAAACACCAGCTTAAGTATAATATCTGTCAGTTATCAGCTGATAACAGCCTGGGCAGAGCTGTAATGAACAGGGTAATGCTGAAATGGAGTGAATGAGGAAGGGAGGAAAGGAGAAGGAGGAAGCTATATTACCTCTCCTGTGAGTCTTTGGTGAAAATTTCCAAACAGCCACGAGGAAATGATTTATTGTCAGCCTCTCCCCAGTTAATCAGCTCAGTTTTCAATGTAAGGCTGACTGTATTTGTAACCATAAGCAGTTTCATGTTGCTTATAGTCAGGAGAACAGAGAAACAGAGGTTCACTATGTATGCTTTTCTGATAGGTAGAATTTTTTTCTGCTTTAGTAAATAAAATGGCAGTTGTCTGCATTACATAAATGTAAATACTGTTTATACATCTTAGAATCCCTAATTAATGGAAGCTGAACCCTCAAAATCTTCCTCTGGTGCTCAGCAGTCATTTCTACAGTAAGGCAGAATAGAGGAACTCGGAGCGCTTCAGTGCTCCTCCAGAACACACCGAGCTGACACTTTTCTGCCCCCTCTCCCTGAATGCTCTGGAGACATCAGGCTTTCTTGCATCCAAAACAGTTAGTCTGGCAGGTATAAATGTTAAGGTGTTGAGGAGGGATAAGGATAAAGAGATTTGCTTAGCTAGTTTTTGTTGGCTTGTCTGTATTATTATTTTAAACTTCTCTGTCTCCTTAGTTTCATGCAGAACATTGAAGCTTTGGGCTTGTCCATGGCTTACCTGGATCCAGGAATGTACTCATTTGAATGGGTGTGAGTGGAAATTCTGTGAAATGTTCCTTACTAGTGATGCTCATGTCAGGGGTAACAAAATCCATTTGCTTTACAATCACAGGTGCTCTGTTGCAGTCACTGTTCAAAGCTGCTTTGCTTTCTGAATTAAAATTAACTGTGCAATGAAGTAACTGGAGTAAATTCACCCCTCTAAATTCTCTAATCACCTCACCAAAATCATTAACCAAATGTAATGAAATTAATGCCTCTGATTAGCCAAGTATATAATTTGCTGATCTGTGGAAGAGCCCTGGCTCACTCTTCCGCTTGCTCATCCTTGAAATGTTTACATTGACATAGGGACACCTGTAATGGGAATGATATAAGAGTGACTATTCTAGATAGCAAGTATGGTATCAGTATAATATATAATTCTACATCTAACTTAAGCACACAAATAAGCTATTTTACAGCCCATATACTAAATTTTCTCCCTGATATTTGGACCGTCGTATAGCTTGTCACAGGTCAGCTTCATTTATGGACCATCTTCTTCTTTCAAAGTAAAGAAATCAGACTAACAAATCCTTTATGTAAACTGCAGCTGGGGTAATTCTTGACTTGAGAAATGCATTCATGTATTTATACTCCACATGATTAGAATTTTTTTTAAGTTCTTGATTTTTGTAATTTCAAAGGAATTATTTCAGCAATCATCACCAATTTGAATTAATGATGTAAACTAAAGTCATAATGCCTTATGATAACTACAGCTTCTGAGCTGCAAAGGAAAAATGAGAGACATGGGGAGAAAGAAGCTGCATTTTGTTCTTTCCTTCCCTTTTACATTCAGTTAACTTCCCACTGGGGCATAATCTAGTTATTAGTTTGTAAAACTTTAGTACTATGCAAGTATTTATTAATAGTAACTAACAATGATTAACAATATTAATAGTAGTAATGGTAATAGAAGCAATAATAAATTTGGACTGTGATGCCTCCCAATGGTAATAAACCACAGTTACGAAAAGTAGAAAGAGAGGCAGGATAATGTTTGGATGGATTTTTACTGGGAAGAGCAGTTGGAACTTGTAAGCAGTTCTGTTAGCATCAGTTCCTTTTTGTGTACTTTGTGGTACCCAGTCCAGAATGGAAAGTCAGTGTGAAAGACATTAAAGGTTAAGAGAGAAAATGAGGTGGGAGACAGGCTTCTGTAGAGGGGAAAAATGAGAAAGTGAGAGTGGAAAGAAAGGAACATTGCAGAAAGTAGTGTGTAGGTGGAGGTAGCTGACTGATATTGTGAGCAACCTCAAGCCCTTTTTGAGGAAGATAAGACATTAAAGAAAAGGAGGAATGATTTTCGCTTGAGTTACAAGCATCAAACTGGCAAAAAAAGAGTTAATTAAGTTATATTCTGGCAATAGAAAATCAAATGTGAGATGACATTTTAGCCGTGAGGCCCACTTTAGGCTGTTGAAAAGTAGTGGAGTACTAACAATGTTCTATTTTTTCCACAGCCTCAAGAAAACCTCATGGCTGTAGTGTCGCTGCTAATTTACTTTTACATTTCATCACACGTTAGTTTTGTAAAGTGTATTGCATGTCCTCCCAAAGCTTTTGTTAAAATTTGTTTATGTTTTAAAGGTATATTTTTCATATTTTAAGGGCAAAGGGTGTTTGCACCTTCTTTATACTGTTAGTGTAACAGCTTACATCATGATTAACTTGTCTTAGCAGAATTAAGGGTAAGGTCTATCTCCATAGAATTAATTCTCTAACTTACTGGAATTTTCCTGAAACAAATACCACTAACAAAACTGCAGAGCTAAATGGAAACATGTGCTCTGAGCTTGTTGTTAGGTAACTTGAGGGCACATCGCTGCTGTTACGTTATCTCTTCTCTTCCNGTAGTCAGCATGGTGTATCTCATAGAGAACTTAAATTTAATACCAGTGTTAGGCTTTATGTAAGAAGATAGCCTATAAAACTGGAGCCCTGCTTTGCTGTGTCGACATGTCTGGAGCTCAGAATAAAAATGAGTTTCCTGCTTTAGCTGTAGCTTGATCTTAAAATAACCTGCAGAAATTATAGTTCTGATTACAGGGAAAGTGAAGGACTTAGAATATTCTCCTAATAAAGTCACGGATGACACAAGTCTTAGTCATCTGTAGTATGTCTGTAATGGGCATTTC
>WEIU01013031.1:0-12357 GCA_013389925.1 Aegithalos caudatus | reverse complement strand
AAAAAAAAAAAAAGAAAAAAGAAAGAGGGGTGGAGGAAAGAAGAAGATGTAGCTATTTATTTGCATGAAGTGGAGAAAACTGTTTTATTTCTGCTGCCTGTTCACTAGCTTTCTCTTGCATTGAATATACATTTTTTTACTTCTGGGCTTTGAGGCCTCTACCATTTTTATCATTAAAATAGTCTTGTGACTCAAAGTATTTGGTAATAATGACTGTGTCTGTCACTTCATAAGAGTGCTATGCCTTTCCCACATAAGCCATTGTTTTTCTCAAATGCTGAGTGTCTATATTGGAAGGCAGTCCCTCTGCATAGAAATAGCAGATTTTTTTTTCTTCGATCTTTTTTTTTTAATATACTTTTCATTCAGAGCACACTTGTAAATCACTCAAGTAATAGTCTATTTCTTTGGGCTGAATTTGTTACTATTCAAGTCCTCTGGTTATTACCAGTAGTTCTTCAGTTCATCTCAGATTTTAAAGATTTTCTGTTCAGTAGACTTAATGTGTAAGAAATTATAGATAGTTTTTTTTTTTATTATTATTATTTCTGGAACTGCATTGCTAAAGTTACATGTTCTTCCCAATTCTTTTTGTCTTATGACACAGTTATCTTCATTTTCTTCCATATTTTATTTCCATTTCTCATTTAAATTTTTCATGTACTGTATTCATTCTGAAGCCAATGTATTCATTCAATGTCCGCTTCTGTTTGTTGTACAACTGTATCATTTAATAAAATTATTGTATTGAGATATCTCAGCTGATATCCCCCTGAATAGAATGAGAAATATTTTGATGTTGTTCTTAGCTAGTGCTTGTAGACAATTCATTGGAAATTGATCTCTTTCATTCATCCAAAAACTAAGTTACTGGGAGCCATTCTTTAATAAAGGGATTAGATGTTTGCCTTATCTAGGATTATGTTATCTACTTTAAAAATTATGGAGATTTGTAGCTGTAAATCACTACTTTTTACTTCCACCTTTTCTAGAGAAGTATAAGAACTAGTTGAGAGAACTCTACCATAGTTTTTTTGCGGAGAATTTCTCTTTCATAAAATTAAAATGTTCAAGAACATTGCACTCTTCTTGACAAGTATTGTTTTAGAATTTCTTCATAACTGCAGGACCAAAACAAAGTAGTTTTTGCCATTTTATAATTTGAATTTTTCTTGCTCTTTGGGTTACTTGTCTTTCAGTCCTCATTCCCCATTCCCCCCAACTCTCTTTTATCTTTCTGATTTCCCTACATTTCATTTTGGTTTAGGTAGTGGGTGGCTACAGGTGTGGCTTCTGTGAGAAGCTGCCAGAAACTTCCTCCACATCCAGCAGAGACAATCCCTGGCAGCTCCCAAGATGTATGTGCCACTAGCCAAGGCTGGGCCACATAGAAATGGCGATAACACCCCTGTCATAACAGATTTAAGAAAGAAAAAAAGACCAAGAGTAGTTTCAGAGTTGTAATTGTGTCCAGAGAAGAGCAGAGTGAGAACCTGTGAGAGGAACAACTCTGCAGACATCAAGGTCAGTGGAGAAGGAGGTGCAAGAGGTGCTCCAAGTGGTAGAGAAGAGATTCCCCTGCAGCCCATGGTGCTGACAGTGGTAAGGCAGCTGTGCCCCTGCAGCCCATGGAGAACCATGGGGATGAAGAGATCCACATGCAGCCCATGGAGTAGCCCCATGCCAGAGCAGGTGGATGCCTGGGAGGAGGCTGTGACCTCATGGGAGACCTAAGGAGAGAGAAGCCCACACTGGAGCAGTCTGTCCTTGAAGGACTGCACCTTGTAGAAGAGTCATCCATGCTGCAGCAGTTTGGGGAGGACTGTTGCCTGCGGAATGGACTCAAGCAGGAGAAGTTCAAGGCAAGCTGTCTCCTGTGGGAGGGACCTCACAGTGCAGCAGGGGAACAACTGCTCTCCCTGAACAACAGGAGAAACAATGGGTGATGAACTGACCATAACCCCATTCTATGCTTGCCTGCACCTCTGGGGTAGGGTGTAGAGCTGAGAAGAAGAGAGAGGTGGGGGAAAGATGTTTTGAAAGTTTTATTTTATTTCACATTATCCTGCTCTGATTTTGTAAGTAATAACTTCAGTTAATTCTAATTCTATCTTGTTTTGCCTGTGAGTGGTCTCTCCCAGTCCTTATACCAGTTTATGAAACCGCCATTATATTTTCTCTCCTCTCTCCAGCTGAAGGAATGATAGGTCCCTGGAATCCAGACATTGTCTACCCAATACATTTTCCTTACTTCATTTCTATACAAAAACAAGAAAATGATGTAGCAAAATTCTATGTACTTCCTTCTGTCTTCCTCCACTACATAAGAATTAATTCTTTCAGATCTGTTGTCTTTTATGTGGACCAGTATGACTGCTCCCTGAAAGTGTTTGAGCTCAGCCTTTTGGGTAAAGTAGTAAAGTTACATGACTGGAAGTTATATTTCTGAGCAATTGCTAGGTATTAGGTCAGTGTTCTCCATAATTTCCAGGTATTACTGGGAAATACTTTTTCTAAATCATTTTTTACAGGGTGCTGTTTCAGAACTGCGGAAACGCAATTAACAGATCTCCATGAGAACCTACTCATAATGGGGCAGCTTACTTGGGCAGAAAAATGTAAGAATTGATGAATCTGTCTTTAGACCCTTCAAAGAGAATGGGGAAGAGTGCCAGATGGCCAAGAGAAAGATATAGGGAGTCTGTTATGCTTAAGACTAACAAGTGATCCAGAGGGTAATGCTTCCTTAAGGCATAATCAAGCATTCAGGAGACAGATGGTGGAAAGAGTAGGGAGTCAAGACAGTTCTAATTAGTCCAACACCATATGGAGTTGCTTCTTTTCTAGAAGCTCAACCTTCTAGACAAGCCTGTGGGTTTACCTACTGGACATCCCAGAGATCTTTGAAAGTGTTTAATGACTCACAACCAACCCACTTGCCCAGATTTTTATTTTACAGAAATAAGTGGATGACGTTAAGTATGGGAAGCCCGATTCATAAATCTCCAATATTAGATGCAGCTGGACTGGGACTATACCAATGAACCAAGAAATTAGAGGAATTTTTAAGTCTGATATAGCTGGAATCTACAGAGGTACCTGAGATATTACTTCATTTTGTTTTCATTCATAAAAACTCATCTTCTTACTTCCAGCCAGCATGTAGGAGGAAGTATTACAATTCTGCTGCAATTATATATGTGGGCTATACTCCTATTTTGCAGGGTTTTTTGGCTTCTGTGATTATCCCTTTTATCACTACTTCTAAAAAGTAGAAGATATCTTCTGTGTCTTAATTTTATTTATCTCTACTTGTATCCTTTTTTTTATGTTGTTAAAAGTCCCACACCATCTGTACATGCTGGGAAAGACAATGGCTTTTAGTCCTGGGAGAATACGAAAGAGAAAGGCACTTGAGAGCATATCTACAGTTTAGGGTAGATTGCAGTGCAGACGAGCAGGGATATTTCTATGGTGTGGAGACAGTGGTAAAATAGGGACAGTAGTACATGTGAAGTCAGGACATCCTAAATCACATCTGCACAGCACTTCAGGCTTATTCAGTTGAATGCAGTCCTCATCAATGCCATTACAATGAACATAGCATCTTCTGGATGCATCAAGAAAATATTAATAAAAAATATAGTGTTTTATTTTTCTGATACTATCTAGAACCATTGAGAAACACTGAAAATATGTAGATCTTCTTCAGAAACATAAAAGTAGTTTTCTCCCTCTACCTCATACTTGTATATGTGTGTTGTCAGTTACATTTTAAATAAAATTATTACATCTTGTAGTAAGTGATGTTTAAGTCTCAATATGTCCCAAGAATACTCTTCTCTTCAGTGACAAGTGGCTAAGTGCATTTGTCAAACTTTCCCCTTTACCTGAAAAAATAAATACAGAATTCAGATCACCTATTATTCTAATGCCATAAAACCCATTGACATTCATCTTTACACGTTTGGAATCTCAGTGTCTTTCAGTAAAACTTTTTAGCTGACTCCTCAAATTTTTGCACAAAACAAGACAGACTGCCTACTTTTTGTCACAAATCACCTACTACATATTTTTCTTTCATTTATATTTTAAAGAAGAATTTTAGTTCTTTTCATATCCTATGTTGAAAAAAAAAATCAGCCTATTCTCATTGTTTCTTAGTGTATTCATTAAACTTAACCTAAATGTTTATAAACCATTCATTTTATAAGAAATTCTTTTTAGTGGGGCTTTAGTTACTCCTTTTCAATTCAACCTTCTTTACAAACTGCAAAACATCATTACAAATAAATTGAGAGTTATCAACTGGCTCTCGGAATCGTGAGGCAGTCTCTAGGTCATACATTCTACAAAGACAACACTCATAAGCTATGGGTGAAATTACCTTCTTTTATTTTTTTCTGTTACCAAATTCAGACTTTAAGGAGTGATCTAGGCTTCTATTCTTTTCATGTCTGAGTCCAAAGCTTTACTCTTTTACCCCTAAAACTCTATCTGTGTTCAACTGCTCTGAAAAGCTGTTGAGAGACATAGTGGCTAACAAGAGTTGAAGTGCCAGCATTATGCAGGTGACACAGCACCAACATTACAAAGTATAAACCCTAGAGTTTCTCAAAAATCTCAGTACTCCTCTGAAATCAAAGTTTGGCCAAAGAGCAATTAAATGACAGAATACAGAAAAGTTAAACTAATAGTCTTAAGAGAAGTATTTGTGCTCTATCAGTTTGTACAAGATTAAGTTATTTGCAGTTTCAGTACATTTGTCCATTGTTTAGAATTAAGTCTGGTGAGTGTGACATCTTTATTGACAGATATTTTAATGGAATTAACTGTAAGGGAATGATCTCAACAACATTACTCTTTTTAAGTTAAGTGTGTACCTAACCTAATTGTCTAGGCTCCATGTACAGTCAGCAGGGAGAGTCGCCTCCAGGGTACAACAGATGCCATTCACATCTTGCTCAACACAGTAAGTCAGATTCTGTATGTGATTAATCTTTTCTATTGTGATGCCTCTCCTTCTAATTTAAAACTCCATTTGAGTGATAAAAATACTTGTGCTCTTCAACATGGTTGTCAAATATCTAAGTAACCACACAATAGAAATAATTTTTTAAAAAATTTCTTTTGCCCTCACATGCGCAACACTTCTGGATCACCTGACCACGTATTCTACCTGCTCTCTCTATTAATTAGTTATTCATGATATTCAATATCTACTTGTCTCTTCAATATGCCATCTTCATTAGTAAACTCCTAATTTCTCCTGAAAATGACTGTCCTGGTGCTTTTACAGGGCCAGATAGTTTGCTCCTGCTTATTACTAGGTGTATTACTTGGTAGCAGCTCATCATTCACTATGATGGACAGGAATGAAGTGTACTGGAACATAACAATTATAGCCTTGTAAAGTGGAAAAGAAAACTAACTCAGAAAATCTAACTGTTGGGGCTGTTTGAAAGTTTTTCTCCCAAGATGGGCATGAAGGATTTGACTATAAAAAACCCAAGGAAAAGAAGTTGAGGGATGATGCAAAAAGCAAGAAAAGAGGCTGTATGCATATGTTCATGTTGGAGAATGAAGACTTTACAACAACTAAAATCAATCCCAGCACCTCAGATAAAACATTGCTTTAATCCATCAATGCTTGAAATTAATTTTATTTTTACCTTAATATTCTTTTATTTTGAGAACAGACAGGGCAAATTTTGATGGTGTTTCTCTTTTCCTGAATTCTGTTTTATAACCAATATTTTACTAGGATTTTTATTGTTGTTTTATGCATTTCCTCCTTCTTAAATTAATTATTCATTAAGCATTAACTTTGAGAGTGAAATTACTCTAAATAAAACCTAAAATACATAAGCATATATTTCATCATAATTACTAAATGTACTGATTGTATATAACTCTGAATGTTATCCAGGAGAACTTTTAACTTGTATATCTAATATTTCACATATTTAAAATTACTATTTATGCCAGGTTTCCTACAGAGATTTTTTGTAAAACTATTTTTCAGTAGCAGATTTCTGGGATTGTTCTTCTCCCTTACTATTCAGATTCCAACTTTAAGAAGAATTCTAATACAAAGAGAATCTGTTTTGAAGATCTAATGAAAGAGATTGCTGGAAAGAAAAGGAAAGAAAATTTTGGAGTTCTTTTGAGGAATAAACTAATTTACCATCAGTAGGAGTACATACCAGTCTCTTCTTTACATTTTTAATTTAAATTATCTTGTCTTAATTTAGTAATCTCAGTTGCCTTCATGTTAAAACCCTTCTTTTGAAAAGATTCTTATTTATTATGCCTTGCCTATGAAAATCCTTTAATTCCAATGAAAACAGAAATGCACAGGATTGTAGAAAATGAGTTCACTTTCTTTACTGGAAAGTTAAGGTGGTTAATAGGTCAAATTATTTTCATATTAAATTTTAGTAGCACTAGCTCTGCTTTATGAGGAAGAGGGGACAATGATCTGTTGAATTTCCTTGACTGATGTCCCAGGAGAACAATTGCAAGGTCAATACAACTGATTTCATGAAGTGGACTGAGGCTCCTTTCTGGAGGTCTTGTTAAAACTACTGGGAATGTCTACTTCTTCCATAAGCTATCATTTCTGAAACATTTCTTTGTCCATATGGGCTACCACTTTTTCATAAACTAAACTAGCCTTACAGAAAGCACCTGTTATACACAAATGAAATATTTGATATATGGCAATGTGTTTTATGTAGGTGATTTTTTTTTCTGCATGTATGAAGAGAAAGATGTTGATAAATTGTACCTAGTTCAGTGGAGGGTTACCATAATGGGACAGGATGGAGCATTTGTCCTGCCAGGAGAAGGCAAGGGACAGAGCTGATGTAGTCTGGAGAAGAGATGGGTATGGGGGCAATACACAGCAGTGCTCCAACTGAAGGAAAAGGAAACTTCTCAAAAGCATCAATAAAGAAATAGTAGTGTACAATACCTCATTTGCTGCCCAATAGCTGGGGTTTTTTTCCTGAGTTTTACTAAAGACTTTAACCAGTCCAAGTTCAATGCTAAAAATAAATTATTATACTAGCTTTAAGAAAGATATTTGGGTTTGGTATCAGTAAGAAAAAAGAGAAAGGCCTAAAAAGCAAAACAGCAGGAAAGAAATTCTATTGTTGTAAACATTGAATAGTAAAACACCTGCTTTTTTCAGTCAACAAGGCCTGAAGTTAATTGTTCTAGGAGTGTTTCTGCTAGCTGTTCCTATATAACATTAATATAAACTTATATTGAGAGTACAATTTATTGGTAAACAACTGCTTAATCATGGGAGTTTTACACAGTGATGTTTTCCATCTGCAATTACTAAATTGTCTGCTGACAATGTTGTCCACTTTTCCACTGCAGTTTCAAGTTTCTCCATGAGAAGATGAGAAAAAAAAACTCATTTTAGGGGTATTAAAAGTACACAGAATGTAGGTCTGGGTAAATGGTTTGGAAAAAATCCAAATTTTATCATGCATGAAAAGCACAGAGCACAGAAATAATGCAAGAAAATAATTTCTTATGCTGTTTTAGCCATCCTGTGTGTCCACATTTATCTAAATACCAAACCCAAACATCTTGGGTGATTGATCATTGCTTCAAGAAGCTTCTAGTCTGGATTTAGCTTGCCTTCATGCAACATGCAATGACACAAAATGTCATAAGTGATGGATATGGCTCTGAGAAAAATACAAAAGTTCACAGAAACAGCATTATGAAGTTTTTTTCTCATTTTGATTCATTTGTCATCCATTCTGAACATTAGTGAAAATAACAGAAAATCCATGAAGGTCTTTGATCTTTGGAGGGAGGTTTTGTGAAAAAGCAGCTTTACATAGAATCCCGGTATAATTTAGGTTGGAAAAGAGCATTGAGTTATCTTCCTTTGTCTTTCCATTCCTCACTTTCTTGAACACATATCTCATCAATAATGAATTTGACATGTGATGGCCTTCTTGAATGAGATATGTCAAGATGTAACTTTCAAAGCTCTTGGAACTGAAATCTTTTGCCCTGCTTAAAACTCAAGCAATGTAAAATTACATGGGAATATATTAGATTGAATCCTCTGCTCAGTTCAGAAATTCTGTGTGACACAGACAATGAGTGATAATCATATGGCTGCTTTCTATTTAGCACCAATACAGGTTGGCTTGCAGGGCTATGAGAGCATTTCTGACACCACCACTACGGTCTGCTGGCACGTGGGATCCTTTCCATACATGTCAAGTTCTGCCTTTGATGTCCACAATTCAGGAAAACCGGTTTATACTGCGTCACAACACTTGTCTGTGTGAACTCTCTTACACAGTAGAGTCACAGTAGTTCTGTCACTTTTGAGGAAAATTATTCCTTCCCTAAATAGGACTGAAGATTTCCAACTTGGTGATTGTCACAAAAAATGCCCTTGAAAAAGTGCTTGAAAATGTTTATTAAGGACCTTAACAAGACATCTTGCCATTGTTATTTCCATCCTATACTCATGGAGTCTACTGTGCAAATTAGATGAAAGGCCATCCCAGAACCCTTTCATAGATTTTAGTCCTGAAATGTACTCCTCAAAGGTAGACCCTGAGTGCAAAGAAAATGGTCAATACTTAAAGAGCTGGATAGGAGAAGTTTATTTAGTCACTAATAAGCCACTTACAGAAATTGTAGCAGTCATTTTAAGACGTACCTCAGTGCCTAGATTATTGAATCACACACTTACTGAGTGGTAATTTAAGACAAAAGCAGTTATCTTTTTTCAAAGACATTAAATTATTATATGAATATTACCTTATACATACAGTTAATGTCTATTTTAATTAGAAAACACTTAGAAACTCTCATAAGTAATTTGCCAACTAAAAAGATTATTACTTAGGTATTAGTAGAGTTGGCAAGAAAACAGAAAATGCTATCTATTGAGAAATTCCTACATTTTTAATAATTGTAATTCCCCATGAGAATAGAAGTCAATATTTCAAGGCATTTTATGGATTCAAAGGGCTTAAATGTTTTGTTTTGGAAACTGTGATGTAACCCTTCAAAACATTAGTCCAAAGCAATATGCCTTAAAATTTTAAGTGTAATTAATATATATATCACATATGAGGTACAAGAACTGAAATTTAATATCCTATTTTTACTTTTGATCATGTATGTGAAAGAAATGGAAACATTTGTGTCAAACACTTTTTTATTACAAGGGAATTTTTAAATTTTCCTTTTAATTATTCTTAGTATTTAAAACTAGTCATTCCTGTACTGATCCTCATAAAAGATGTGTTTAGGAATAGGTGTTCAGGGCATTTGAGCAGGTGAAAAATGAAAATGAGAAAAAAATAACTTGAATTACCTCCATGCACAGCAAGTACAATCCTTCCAAATATAAGGCGCTAGTTGCATATGCCTGGAGGAGTATACACAATTCTGGTGAAGTTCAAAATATATTAGTTCAGACTGATTACTAATATGAGAAAGTGTTTGGAAAATTTCCAGCCTTTTCTGATGGAAAAAGCTTTAGCTGAGTAAAATTAAAATAGACTTATTTAGCTAAAGAATAAGTTTCAACAGAAAATTGAATATATATTTTAATTAATTAATTAATAACTTCTGTTCATAAATTACAAGACAGTTCTTAATATCTGAATATTTCACTATTTCAAGTATGAGTCATAAGAATACAAATTTTTAAGTTGTAGTTTCCTAAATTTGGGATTAAATTATGTGACATTTGCTTATAATTGCAGGGATTAAAACTGAATATCCCATGGGCTGCTGGGAGCTGCTTCAATAAGTTTTTTAAAGTAAGTAGTACTCTTCCTTGGCTTACAAGTTTTCTTTACATGAAAGATAAGACAGAAGGTGCATTTCTGATAGGGAGAGAAGGAGCTAAAAACTGCAGCCATTAACTTAAAAGCACTCTCAAATCGGTAATACGGCGATATCCATTAAATGCTTTTCTAGTTCTATATGCTACACTCTCATGTTACTAAAGGACAGTGTTTCCAAGCATGTCAATGGAGGAATATTATAAACGAAGTCTTTAAACAGCAATGTGATGAGTAGGTAGTCTGCTGTGTTAACACCTCTGTTGTTGAAAGATAAGGTCATATTTTTCATTGTGACTATAATAGCCAATTCTTACTCTGTGTTTCTGCTCCCTGTGTGGTTTGTACTTATATCAACTCCTTTAATAACTACAGCAAATTTTTACCATGACCATTAGCACAGTAGAACAAATACAGCATGAAAAACCACTAAATTATTTCTCGATTAATCTACCACCAGCAAATTTGCTTCTTGTTATTTTATTATTGAGTCCATATCCTTTTATCCAGAAAGCATAATTTCTAATTTCCATCTTGCATTTATTTTATGTCAGAAATCTTACTGAGTTGGCCAATGTGTCAATAATAACATATGGACTATAAAACAGGAAGTCACCTTTAAAAGTCATAGAGCTTTACTTTTATAGTTTTATTGTTGTGTTTTATTATGAGTTAAATTGAAAATAGGGAAAATGGAAAGAGAGTAAAAGATAAGAGGCATTTCTTGGTATTGTTTTTAGGGAGTCTTTGTCATTATAGTAGTTACAGCTTTTCATTATTTGTTTCAATGCCTGTCAATATGCTAAAAGAGAATTCAGATTTATATAGTATATGGATGGATAGAACCATTATGATTATCTATTCCAAACACCTGTGTAGCAACCCATAAAATCTGAACTGATACTTCATGCATCAAGTTCATATCTTCTACTTGAAAGACAATAGATCTTTAAGAAAGACACACAGTCTTGATTTAAAGTCTTGATTCTCTCTGACTAATGTTTGCACCTTTCTAACACATGCAGCAGGCTTAGAAACATGCTATAAGTAAATGGGATCTTGAGGTTCCACCTCCTTGGGTTTTGTGTCAGGAATGTTCATTTAATATTGACACTCAAAGTAATTTTAATGTACTCAAAAAATAATAAAAAAAAATCTCTTGCAGGTAATTCACATCACCAAAAAATGTTAAAGAATGAGTGACGGTATCTGCACANGGAAGTAGATAAACACTTCCATCAGTTCTGCTAATCCTTCTTATAAGATTGTACTTACATAAGGGGTTTTTTTGTGATTAATCAAAGGAAATATCTAAAAAATTTGTGAAAGTGAACATTTTTGGTGTTCACTAAGAGGCAGAGCAGACTTATGAGTAGATTTCTGTTCTACAGAGATAAAATAATTCACAATAAACAAAAACAAATATACAAACAGAAGATAAAATCAACTAAATCAACTTGAGAAAAAGTAATTTTGCCTCATGATGAACCTTATTTTGGAAAGCATATTTTTTTTATTTTTTTCAGATGAAAGGAAGAACAAAGCTTACTTTCATTCAGGATGAAATAAAAGCTTTTACATTCAAGAGTCTTGTTAAATCTTTTGTGAAGAAGGAATCATATTTTTTGTCTAGCTATAAATCTAATGTGATATTATATATCCATTTTCTTTACTTATATAAGAAAGGTGACATTAAAGGAGTGATTAGTCATAGAAAACATTGATAAAAGCAGCTCTGAGATATCACCCAACCTGTCCCTCAGTCAAAAGCAAGATTAGCTACCAATTTGTCATTCCTGATTGATACCTCTTCAGTCTGATCTTAAATGCTTTCAAAGACAGAGTCTTTACAAGATCTTTAAGAAATCCATCCTAAAGTTTCACTGTTCTTATGGTTACAAATTGTTTTCTATATATCTGAACTACAGTTCGTATACTACAATTTCCTCTCCAATTGTGCTGCCTCCAACTTGCTGGGCACATTGCTGGCCACTGCATGTCAGCTAAGGCTAGAGCAGTGCTGAATAAGCACAAGGATTACTGGCTATGTTCTGCAGAGGGTGCTCTGCTTGTACACGGCAGTCTGATATTTGCTTTCTTTGTAACAACATGACACAGTTGACTCATGCTCAGAGAGCAATCTGCTATAATTACCACATCATCCCCATTTGGCCAGTTGTTTTCCATCTTATATTTGTGCAGCTGATGGTTCATACATAACTGGAGTACTTTTCACTTGCCCTTTAATCTTGTTACACTAGATTAAATTCAAATCATCAGCTGTTGAATTCAGTTCCTTCGTGACAGTTGCTTGAAGTATTGCTGGACATAGGTTGATTTTCTGTGGGCAATTATTTTCTAACAACAGATCACAACATTGTATCTCTTCCTACCTATTTCTTTTCTTCCACCGACTCTAGATCCTTAAGCAGTGACTTCCATAGGTTTGTTATATGATGAGTGGTACATATCTTTTTAATTCACATTATTAGGTGTTCTGGTTTTGAAAGACAGG
>WEIU01013030.1:0-12400 GCA_013389925.1 Aegithalos caudatus | reverse complement strand
CTTGCTTCAAGTGTTACAGAGGAGGGACGTAGGTGAATTGATGTTTGCACTGCAGTATTGCCTGTGCTACATGGAGACCTTTGCTGCAGAGGTCTGCATGGCAAACCTTCTCTCTGTTTGGATCTTTGCTTATTAGCATGAACTTGAAATTGTCTCATCTATACAAGCTGAGAAAAATACTGAAATTAGGAGATAGGTTACATTATGTATCATTAGATTTGTTATATTTATTAGGATTACTAGTATCATAAATAATGCTGCTGACAAATGGATGCGTTTGGAGCATGGGCTGTCTGTTGTAAACTGACATGATAAAGTGTTGAAGAAACGTTAATATGTGTACTTACCTGTTTTGTTTGCTATCCAGATGGTATTCACCAGTGACCCTCACAAAAACTACCTCTTTGTGCAAATTAATTCATCTGATGAAAAAGAGTCAAGCAGAGGTCAGCAAGCATTTATATATGTAAGTATTCTCTATGGTTTTCTTCTTAAATATCACTATAGCAGCTTGTATTATAGCAGTTGTACAGCTCTACATAATGCAGACCTCCATTTTCTTCACTTGAATGAAAAGGTTGGTTCATTGTTTAAAAAAACAAAGTCAAAAGCTTATGTCTAAACATCAGAAAGTGATGTTTCAAAGCTCCATTTCATATTTGAATCCTACCTGCTAAAGAGAAAAATGTTCCCATTAAAATTTAAAAATTTCAGCTTCATGTTTGAATCTGTGTGGGTATACATTTATGGCTGATTTTGGAAGTAAACAGAACACATAACCTAAAAATTTGTTAGCTAAATCAATTTCATTGAAATTGTCTTTGTGCAAGCAGATCAGTAAGTTAGTAGGATGGGTTACACAAGCCATTAAGCTTTGCTAAAGTCCTCTAAATGGCAAGTGCTAAAGAATCAATAGATGTATGTATTTGTTCTGATGTGGCCCAAATAAGCTCAGTGATGTGATACTGTATGGTGAAATACCATTTGCAGACACCCTCCCATCACAGAACTTAGTCTGCACAGGCCTTAGGTTCTGCAGTGACATTGCTGGGCTGGCTGAACCTTCAGTTATCCAGCTAGAGAAATGGCACATGAGCAGCTTAACCTTTGCAACTGCAAACTTCTCCAGGAATGTGTGTGCCATATCCAGAACAGTAGGAGCACTCCATAGGAAAAAACTGGGCTAGAACTAACCTGCTGCAGGGGTCAATTAACTCTATAACTGTCGAGAAGTCCAAGGGGTTCAGTAGCTGAATTTTAGCTTCCCAAAGCAGAAGCAATGACTGAAGCAGGTAGTAAGTCACCTGGAATGTGCAATATTCCTGTAGAAGCTGCAGGCTTAATACTCCCATGCAAATTTCAGAAGTCCCATTAAGCAGTGTTCTTTCAAAGGGAAAACTAAGATCTAGGGAGAAACAAGTATTTGTAAGGAAATTACTGTATCTAAACTAGAGTAAGATTGGTTGATACTGAGTGCAGTAGAACTGCTGTTTGATTCATACTAACTTCATTTTCTCTCTTTTTTCCCCTTTAGGTCAATGACACCATGTTTTCCTTCAAGGGTAATGGGATACTTATTGTTGTAGTAGATGCCTGCACTGGCGCAGTGTTGGGAAACAAATTATTTTCTGGAGTAAACGTTAGGCATGTAGATGGATATTTAAAATCTGGAATTCCACAAAGGTATGTGCAGTGACCACTCATTTCCAGTATGTCCTGCAAGCTGTAGCTCTGCTCTCAGACAAGGATTTAAATAATGATGAATAGATAGCCCTGAAAGTGAACAGAATACATGTCTAGGTTCAGGCAAAAGGAGAAACACAGGAGCAATTTATTGGATAGTGTAGCCTTATTTAGGAAAACCAAGCAGATTTTGAACACTAAAATTTTCCTGATGTTGCCTTTTTCTCAAAAATAATTTTCTTTAACACAACATCAGAAGTGTAATAACACTTCTTTGCTTAAAACAAGAATAGCTTTTTGTTTAATAAGGACAGTGGCAAGGACTATGTGAAAGATACACTGCTCTCTCCCTACAGGAAGAAAATTCTTTATCACTAAATAAAAAGAGTCAGAAAATAATTAGCATTTTAATTTTCTAATTTTGGACCAATATCTAAACTTTTTTTTTTGATGCAAAGTACTAAACTGTGTTTAAATAACACTTTCCAATGATTTTGAAGTTAAATTTAAAGTCAATTTCAAGCCAAGAAATTCTAAGTACTGCTCACAGAAAGGCTTGACTATTTCTGTGTCAGAAGTACTCATAAGGAATTGGGCTCTGAGGGCAACTAGCTCTAAAGGCATGTAGCAGAATATTAAAAAAACATATTTATAACAGCTGCTGTGTCTGTGCTGTTCTTGTTGCAGGTCTATCATTCTGCTGAGCACAAGAGGTGATGTAGCAATTCCTAATAATTTAGCTGAAGCCTTAATGTCCCTGGGGACAGCGAAACCCCCTTATCTTCACAGCAACGGTTGGTGGAAATGTTGCACATTTCTTTGACACCAGCTTGGTTTTTGTGTTTTTGTTGGCATGCTGGGTTTCTCATGGGGTGTGTGAGAAGGAAGCAGCTGGTGGAGGGTGGTTGCCAGTTTGTACTGCTGTGTGTCTGCTCTTGTTGAGAGGGGAGGTGGACAGCTCTTCAGCAGATGGAGCAGAAAACCCCTTTATCCTGTTGAGTGAAGCTTATTGCAAACAGAGAAGTAACTAGCAGTTCTTCGTGCCTGTGGATTACACAAAAAGAGTCCCAGGCTTTTTTCCTAAAGCCTTTATTTTGTGCCTCACCCTGCAAAGCTATCTTTTAGCAATCTCCTGTGCCTGCTTCCTACTTCCTGTTCTAAAGTAACTTGAAGAAATGAGAAGCTATTATATTTTGAGGGATGATGACTTTATAGTCTACATGGGGTAGCTCTCATCATTCAGAGGGGGGGACAAGTTGTGGTTGAGAAACCAGGTTTTATAACTGTCTAATTAACTGTGTTTTCAGATTAAGATTTCTGGGTATATAACACTAAGTATAGAGAAAGGAAAGTCCAAGTCATTATTTCCTTGTGAGGTGCATGTAAAGCTGAGAGTGGATTAATGTCCTGAATAATATGGGAGAAAGAATTTTTGGGGAGGCTGCCTTTTCCTACCTAACCAGTCCTGTATGGTGCTGCAGTGAGCTTGGCTGGTTTAGTAATGTTGAGCTTTTTCTGTCACAGGAAGCTTGGCATTTCTGGGCTTCAGAGGAAACACAAAGCCATCCTGGATTAAGCTGTTTACCAGTCCTGCTGGGCATGGGCTCGTTCAAATAGAAAAGTATATCCCTCTGCAACTGGAAGAGTATGGCTGTGCCAGAGCAATTAAAAGCCGTCGGAAAGACCTCGAGCTTCTGAAGAAGGCTGCACAATCTCATTAAAGAAAGACTAAGATGTACATAAAATCTGGGGAAAAAATGTGAACTAACTTATTTTTTAATTTATGGCATTTTAAACTATATTGTTATCCAAGTAAATCATGTTATTGTCTGACAGATGTTTGCCAGCATTGACTGCTTGAATGCCAATCTGTGCACCTTCTAGTTGTACAAAATATTAAAGAATTTATTAGTATTTGTATAAACAGGTTTCAGAGATTTTTTCAGATGTTTGTATTTACTGTAAACAAGTTCCTTCTGTTTAATATTCCTTTTGTATGTAAGAGGGTATTCATAAAAGCCTTAAGTTTTTAGTAACAGGTGTCAGAGGGCATTTTGGGTTACTTGAAAGATCAACATCAATGCCTTCATAAACAGCTTGAATTGGTCATTGTAACTTAAGCATTTTTCCCTCAGCTATTTACATGTTTCCTTGGGAGTTTATTTATCAATTAGCTCAGTTACATTCTCAGTCTGATTTCTAATATGTTAAAACCCAGTTTCCCCTGTACATGCAGCTGACTCAAGGGATTTCAACTGCAGTAAAAATTGCTTTCCTGTGTGAAAGATGGAGGGAGGAGTTCAAAGATCCAGCCTGGGGCTGGATGAGGATTGTGTAGCATTCACCAGAGTTTTACAAGGCTGTGTGTACAAGCATGGCATGCAGAGCAGGAAATTGCGCTTCTTCTTTAGGATCACTGTTTATTATTCCCTCTGAATACACAGGTGTGTCTGTAAGAGTTACTTTAATAAACAATCTAGTAGTTAAGGCTACAGTCTTGAGTACTGCTTGACTTCAGCTTAGTCTTTTAAAGCTTTTAGCCAGAAGGGGAAAGCTGAAATACTATTATTCTCAATTTGTTAGGAAATTAGGCTTCTACTCTTGCAGTGGTGGGTTTTTTGTTTTGTTTTGGGGGTTTTTTTGTTCTGTTTTGTTGTTTGGTTGGTTGGTTTGGGGTTGTTGTTTTTTTGTTTGTTTGTTCTTGGTGTTGTTTTTTCTTTAATTTTTTTTTAAGGCTATCTCAGCTTTAACTTCTAAGTGAATCGAAAGTGCTCTCAGTTCATTAAGTCATACCTTCTGCCTTAACTTTGATCCTTTTAGTATAATCATGTCGTTAATTCCTGTGACTTTATATTAGGTCCATTGATTTCATCTGGTTTTGTTAAAATTACTTGGCTCTGTCAATAGTGTTAAAATCGTTTAGAACAGTGGCACAGCTGCCCTTCTTCAGGATCCTCGTCTTTGAAATTAGATTTCAGGGACTGTAAAGTTGCATTTCATAATAGGGAACAAAAGGTGCCATGGGGCTAAAATGTAACCCTACTTCTAATAAACTGACATATTTCCTTCTTGTATATGTTCTCTTTCATTCAAGTTGGTATAATGTATTTACCATTCAGAGATGCTTTGTGCTTTGAATTCAAAAAAGAATGGCTGTTGGAAATGAACTATATGCCTGTCTTCTCCAAAGATGTTGAAAAACTGTGGGGATTTTTTTTTTTTGTGCTTTAAAGGAGAGGAGGCACAATATCAAATGTATTACTCTGTTCAATGAAAATACACTACCTCAATGCTACAATTAAACTGCCTGGTCTGGTGTATTTCCTAAGTGAGGAGGGAGGGGGTAAGGAGTATGACACAAGAGTTGACTTTAACAAATAGATGAGCGATATTATTTTTATTGTAAAACCAAGCCAAATGGATGATTGTGTATTTTGCAGTTGTTCTGATGCACAGTTCTCTTGTAATGTTTAAAAGAAAAGTAATTCTGTTAGGGGAAGCTGTGATAAATCTTTAAGACTAGCTGTAATGTTTGGTGTTATTAATGCAAGGCAGTGTGATTTAAATGCTCTGAGTGCAGTAGTGATAGTGTTTGGGGATTAAAATGGCATTAAGGCTTCCTCTCTTCTGTGGGTTATGCTAAGCAGAGAAATAGTGATGAGGTGGTGACCCTCAGGCTTGTGAAGTTGGCCATTATTTATGATATTCTGCTGTTCTCAGCATCTGTAAAAATTGTCCTTGGAAGTGTCAAGGGTATTCTGATATAGGGCTTACTGATGAACAATTGGACCTGAAGTTAAAATGTTTCTCTTTTGTGTAAATTTAAACACTTGATAAATAGCATAAATAAATTTTTACATCTGACAAGGCAATAAAATTTTGGGTGTCTTCTGTTCTTGTATCAAATAATTTTATAATGTGTGCTGTGTGAATAATACAAACTTACCTTATGTCAATACCACTTTAGTTGTGAAGTTTGTGGAGTATATCCTACTTTTCATTCAGGGGCAAGTTAGCGACACTGGAAAGGAGACACTGATGGTGACTGAAGTTATGGGCCTGTCTTGAACACCAGATATCTCAAAGCCTATCTGAGCTGCTGACAGTCATTTCAGCTCAGGAGAGCAAGGAGCAGCATTGTTACTGACTCAGGGGCATCCTATTGCTGTCTTTAACTACCTGGTGGGGGAGTACAGAAGGTGAAGCCAGCCGTTCTCAGTGGTGCCCAGTGGCAGAGAAAAAGGGGCTGCGGACACACATTGAAACGCAGACAGTTCCACAAAAACAGAAGGAAAGTCTTTATTGAATAGGTGGTCAAGCACTGGAATTCATTGCAAGGGCACCTGTGGAGTGTTTTTCTCTGGAGGAGCAGTTTTATCTGACCGTGCTTTGGGACAGCAAATGTCTGGAGCCCTCTGCAGTGGTGACTGCCAGCCCGGTTGTGGGCAGTTAAAGACATCGATGTACCTAAACCTCTCTAAATGCATCAGCTGCCACAGCCTGAAAGGGCTGAGCCTGACACTTTTCATGTCTGAAACTCAGTGATTCCCCAAACCCAATTCAAAAGGCATTGTAGTTGCTTCTTCAAGCTCAGGCTTTGTATAAAAATAGATTGGTTTTCATTCCTTGCTCAAATTACATTGTCCTGCAATAAATAAATTCTAAAAGAAAAGAAGAAACCAATTCCTTGGAGCCAATAGCAGATTAAGTGTACTATCAATAAGGCCCTCTCTCTGCCCAACGGCGCCACTGGAAATCCAGTATATGAGGAACAAGATGCACATCCCCAAAGAGGATGATGGCAAGGACATGCTTAGGAAAATACAGACTTAGTTTTGTGTACTGTGGGACAGCAGTGACAGCTGAGGCCCCAGATAACTTCTGACCCAGGCCATGAGTTTCCTGTTCAGGGCAAGTCCCATAATTTCCTCTACTTCCCCTCAACTCCTTTTCACCTTGTGTAGGAAGGATGTAGATCTAAGGATAGTCATCCAGCTCTGAAAAGCTCAGCTGGGTTTGATGCTATCTGTATGTGTAGCTACCCTGGTCACTGAAGGTCTTAGTGTTTGTCATGGTTGTATTTGTTTAAGCTGTTAGAATATCTGTGAAAAGCTCAAAATGTGAGCTTTACGCAGTCATTATTTTTCTGTGTCTTCTGGTCATACTTGTTCTAGCACTTACGTGAAGGTTTTGACCCTTCCTAGAGTTCACAAACATTTTTCTTTCCTAATGCCTTTTCTTTGCCCTGTGTCTTGGGCTAGTTAAAGTACTAAAATAATAACTAATATTGAAATACCTAAGGCCACCTCTGGCTTAAGAAAATTTGTGAGCTTTTTAATGGTATAGCTGGGGACTACTGCAATTTTGCAGATTAAATTTGCTCTACCAATTTTAACTTGCTAAATAAAAAAAAAAAAAAAAAAAAAAAAAAAAAGTTTTTCTGGCCACTGACTTGCATGACTGGGGGGTGATAGAACTGGCAAGTCATAGAATTCCTCTTCTATTTTTTTTCCATTATGAAATCTTTTTGGGGGGGGGACAGAAGGGTGTGGGGACAGGGCAGAGGGAAGAGGTTTTTGGATATAATAGGAAAAATTTTAAACAGATAAGAGACTACCATTACCTCCCAGTACCTGAAGGTACAACATTGCTGGAGGGGGACTTTTTATAAGGGCATGTAGTGACAGGAGCAAGGGAGAATGGCTTCAAACTGAAAAAGTCAGATATTAGAAAAAAACTCTTCACTGTGAAGATGGTGAGGCGCTGGAACAGGTTGCCAAGAGAAGCTGTGGATGCCCCATCCCTGGCAGTGTCCAAGGCCAGGCTGGATGGGGCTGTGAGCAACTTGGTATAGAGAGAGGTGTCCCTGCCCATGGCAGGGGGTTGGAACTGGACGATCATTAGGTCCCTTCCAACCCAAGTCATTCTATGAATCTATGAATTTTGGGAGAGGGCACTCTCGGGATCTTCTGAGATCAGCCTAGCCTTTTTGATATATCATCTTGTGCTCTTAAGACAAAATGAAAA
The DNA here is from genome assembly GCA_013389925.1 of Aegithalos caudatus. Lineage (NCBI taxonomy): Eukaryota > Metazoa > Chordata > Aves > Passeriformes > Aegithalidae > Aegithalos > Aegithalos caudatus. Next base: position 4,690 of record WEIU01013030.1, on the reverse strand, counting down.
AATTCAGACAAACTACAGTTTTTATTGAAGGGTTTGTAGCTGGCACTTTTGATATTACTGACAAATTCCCTTGGTCAGATCATAGAAATTTCATAGTAATCTGTCTGTATAAACTTTCTCCTTAAAGGTGAACTTTTAAACTTCTTCTGTTTCTGTTGTGTTTACAAGTACAAGGCAGATTTAACTGCCTTGCCTGGAGAGTGNAGATGGTGAGGCGCTGGAACAGGTTGCCAAGAGAAGCTGTGGATGCCCCATCCCTGGCAGTGTCCAAGGCCAGGCTGGATGGGGCTGTGAGCAACTTGGTATAGAGAGAGGTGTCCCTGCCCATGGCAGGGGGTTGGAACTGGACGATCATTAGGTCCCTTCCAACCCAAGTCATTCTATGAATCTATGAATTTTGGGAGAGGGCACTCTCGGGATCTTCTGAGATCAGCCTAGCCTTTTTGATATATCATCTTGTGCTCTTAAGACAAAATGAAAAAATTCAGACAAACTACAGTTTTTATTGAAGGGTTTGTAGCTGGCACTTTTGATATTACTGACAAATTCCCTTGGTCAGATCATAGAAATTTCATAGTAATCTGTCTGTATAAACTTTCTCCTTAAAGGTGAACTTTTAAACTTCTTCTGTTTCTGTTGTGTTTACAAGTACAAGGCAGATTTAACTGCCTTGCCTGGAGAGTGAATTCTTTGTTTCATCTTTTTCCAAATTGAATAGGTTGACAAGTGAATATTCTAGTTTATAGTAATTTTTTTAGGAATTGTTCATAGAATATACAAAGACCTGATTTTATGTATAGTTTATTCTAAATGGAAAATAAAAACAAAGTGGTATTTCAGGATTATTTTGGTGTGTGCAATTATTCTAAGTAGAAAAGTTCATTGCTAGAACTGCTGTAAGCAGCTGGAAACACAACTATCACTTTCCAGGCAGCATTTCCAGTGACATTTTCAACAGATACCCTAAAGTCAGTTCAGGGTGTGTTTTGTGTAATTGGTAGCTTTTGGGGATGGATCTCAGATGATATCATCTTTTTAATATCTGTGAAGTTCATGAGCAGAAGATGGTTTATTCCATCTGTAGGGTGTGAACCATGATCTAATAATTTTCCTTCAGCACTGGTGCAAATGACTGGTGCATGTTCATAGTAACAGCAAACAACACTATAGTTATCTGGGGTCTCATTTCTATTTCTGAAAAATTATTCTATGATGAGCACCATTCAGTAGAATATATTGCACATTTCTGCTTTTAATGGTTTTTAATAATGTAATACAAATTTCCATATGCAGCATGTTTTGGTTACATTCTTATTTTTAGTGTTCTATTGCTATCAGGTTTTTCTCTCCTTCACTACGGTGAAATACAAAATGTTAGAAGACATTAGTACCTATAATCCCATGAATCAAAGCAGCATGCACAATTGCCACGGGAATGATTCTGCCTGCCAGCAGACAAACATACAGTAAGAACTCATTATCAGGCTTTAATAGCTGAATATGGAAGAAAATGAAGATACAATAAAAATTTTTTTGCAGTCTCTATTCCCTGTAAGCTGTTCACACCCTCCTCTTTTTCTTTGTAGGGACCCTCAACACTTTCCTCTTAGTCCTTCAGGGCTGGGATACTGCTCTGGTTAAGTATCTTATTCCCACAGAATTTTCCATTTCTGATATTTCCTATGTTTTTCCGCCTGCAGATTTGTCTGAGTAACTGTCAATCCTTTTCCATTAAATCTATTTACAAAGTTTCTTAGAGAGTGGATTGGACCTCCTCTGTTTTCCCACCCTTTTTGGGTGGTTTCAGCATGTCATCTGTCTCTTTGTAGTGGTGCATCTCTCCTGCTGCTTCCTCAAGCTGCACTGACTTTGGAAATGCTCATTAGGCCTTGACCTTGATGTGGGAAATTACTGTGGCTAAAGCCAATTCTCTTGCACTCTAAAAACAGTGATGCCAAGTGAGACCCTTTGAACTCCCCTGGACAACTGTGGGGTGTTGACCGTAAATCTCCCTCGGAGTAAGCACCTTTTGGAGCCAGTGAAGGATACTTAGGGATCGCAGGAAATGCTGGCCCCATCCTCAAGGCCCAACCCTTCACCTATTGAGAAGTCACAAAGGCATCCTATATGAGTACTGAACTTGGGGACAGTTTTTCACAGGCACATGCCTTGTACATACTCCTCTGGGTCTGTGTGCTTACAAGTGTGAATATGCTATAGCAAATGTGCTGTGAATGTAACTCTCTTAGATGCTTAGGTACTTCAGATTTATAAGGTAGACCTAAAAGTGAGTTACTGTTGTGCTTGCAGTAAATTCCATAGAATCTTCTGACAAATTGTTTAAGTCAGGCTATTGGTTGAGTGCTGTTGAGTGCTGTTAAGTTTAAGTGATGTTAAACCCTTTAGGCCTAAACCTTTGGTCAAGTCCAAGGCCCAGTTTGGCAAAAGCATCCACTCTGAACCTTGAGATTCAATAGGAGAATTATCTCCCTTACTCACTTTTAATCCTTACCCTTTCCCATCTTTACCCTTTTCCCATCCCCAGCTTCTACGTATATAATTTTAAATCAATTTAATTTTTAGACTGGTTGATTCAGATTTTAGTCTGATTTTTCTGTGTGCTCTAAATATCCAGTAAATAATAGAGTGAACTTTCCCAAGAAACTTTTTTTCCATTTTTACTTCTATATTAAACCTGCTTTACCAATACCTTTGCCAATGATTCTTTGAGCAACCTAATACACTCATTCATGACTCTCTAAACAGTCATCACTCAAAATATACTTATTTCATAAAACTTTCTGTTCCTTGTCATTCACATTGTAGCAATATGTTCAAAATCAAAGAGATGCGTTGAAATATCTTTGGCAAATAGGCGTCAGTGTGGGGACACTGCCCGTGTCACAGAATCACAAAATCAGTCCCTTGGAAGGGACCACAGCAGGTCATGTGGTCCAACCTCTCTGCTCAAGCAGGGTTGTTCTGGAGCACATGGCATTGTATCCAGACAGTTCTAGAATATCTCAAATGAAGGAGACTCCACAACCTCTCAACATCAAACTGAAGGAATTAATAGCATAGAACTTGTGTAAAAATATCGATTTCCCCTCCATATTTTTGTGTACAGTGTTGCTTTCTGAGCATCAAACAGGCCCGTTGTAGTCTGTCAGTCATGGTGGGTTTGAATTCTTCCGTAGGCACCACTGAATCATTGATTCATAGACCATCACTGAATCTGGCTCATTGAATGAGCCAGATTAAACACTTTGCAGTGCAGGTTATGGAATTAGGCTGAGTGTCAATATGAAGCTTAGAAATGCTGCTATCCCCTCTTTGTAAGAGGGGCTTGGTTGGATATATTGGTTGGATTTTTTTCTTATTCTTCATCTTCCTTACTTTCACACTTCAGTCACTGTGCACTCTTTACCCCTCACATGCTCCCATCCTGGGTAGTCCTACACAAATAACATTATGGTTAGTAGTGGCATACAAGCTCAGTTTCCAAAATAAATAAATAAAATTCACAGTAATACACATATGTTTAACAGGTTTTGATTATACAAGTAGAAAACAAGTGTCTTAAGTGAATTGCAATTTCTAGATTTATATGTCTTTAATACATAAGTGCATAGACAACTCAATTACTCTATTTTCGAAAGAAGAACCTAAAAATCACAAAAATACTTTTGTGTGCAAACAGTTCCCTTGGTTGCCTGTGAAAGTCTGATTTGTAAAAGAGTAAATGACATTACAAATTACCTAGAACTGAAGTTGCTAAGGAAGGTCACTGCTGGATCGCCCCAGAGCACAAGTCTCAATACAGGGCTTAATAGGGAAGCAAATGTTCTGTTAGGATCACAGTGTATGGTAAATTTGAGTAAAAATCCTTCTTTCTCTCTCACAGGTGACTGTACATATACTATAACCAATAAGTGAACCCAAACCTATGGTTAACCAAATTCTGATCATGGGTTTAAAAGACTCAAATGTTCTGTATCTTGACTGTAAACATTGAGAATTCTCAGAAATGTTATGCAAAAGTAATGAAGTAGTACAGAGACATGTCATTTGCTAGAATATACCTGTAAAATGAAAGTACAAAGTGAAATGAAGTTCCTCACTAGGCAGAGATGCAACAATGTAGGCAAATCCTTGATTTCTAAAGACAGAAGTTATCCTGGCCATCGTTGTAGTTTTTTTTAAAGCCGTCATTTAACAAATGCTTAAGTTGTGAACAAGCTATGTGAAGTTAAGGTCATAGGAACAAATGTTTGAATGAAACTATGGGGTTTTGTTCATAATTGTTGCAGAAGTAATTTGGCCATTTGTACCTAAAGTGAGTGTTTAATTCTTCTTTTCTTTTTGTAGTCCTTTAATTCTTGCTTTAAATTCTACTTCTAAACCAAGTTCTTGTATTGGACCTGTGAACCTTCTTCATAAACAATTAATGAATCCAAATGCATCCAGAGGACCCATCAGTGAGATTCAGAGAAAAAAAAAAAAGCAAACAAACCCCACCTTTCTCCATGTAACAGGTGTGGGGGGGGCTCGTGTGTGTGTGTGTATTTTCACTGACTTTTCACAGATTTCTCTGCCCTTCCTTGGAATTGATACATTTGCTGTCATACAGTTTATTTTTTATGTGACAGGTAAGTTACAGGAATACAATTGTAGATAAGTTTTGGAAGAT
>WEIU01013028.1:16103-27509 GCA_013389925.1 Aegithalos caudatus | reverse complement strand
GTAAGGGGGTCCTTAAATTGATAGAGTTATCCTTTTATATATGCACAATGATTTAATAAAAGTAATCTAATTTATGTGCTGAAAAGTTTTTTAGGCATTAAATATTTTGTCTTCATATGCTTTGAAATTATTGCAGGGCTTTTCAGTTTAATGTTGTGAAGTTGAATTCTCTAACTGGCTTTGTAGATGGTTGGACATACGTAAAACTGTCTGGTTTCACTGTACCCTTCTGATCAAAAGATTACCATTCTGATTACCATTAGCCTAGGCTGATAAGGTTTGAATAAAATCTTACTATTCTTCTTCCACCCCCAAAACAAATTCTGATGATATGAACTGTACCGTAAGATACTGTAGGCATTCAAGCAAATTCATAGTCAGAAAATATGAGGAAATCAATTTTTAAATGAGCACCCTGAGTGATGTTACGGCATCCTCAGTGAGCAGGATAAAGTCAAAAGAAAACTTCCTTGAATCCTTGAATAGTTAGCCCCTAGGATTTGTTAATTAATTTACTGCTAATAAAAGACACCTCTATAGCTGCAAGATTTGTACATGTCCATCGGTATTTTATGGGTGTATGGTGTCTTGATTAGTGAGATTTTCTGCATAAATAAAGTCCTAGCTAATAAAAAAAGATAAAGAATGATAAAGCCCTTAAAATGTTTTATCCTGAGCTTCTTTTTGAGAATTTTTTAGTTTTAATTATATGAAGACAGTTGTCTTTACTGCCTCATTCTGTTTAAAGCATCCCCAGGCTTCTGCTCCAGACCAATGCCAGGATGAAGTATTCATTTCGGGACAGCAGAACTACTCCTCTGCCACGCTTAGTCTCAAAGATGTTCCCCCAGACACCATCAAAAAAACAGCTGTGCAGGTAATTATCTGCATGACAACATGGATAGGACAACACTTGTTATTATTTGTAAGGCTGTATTTTTTTATTAGCAGTAGAAACTTGATGTTGGGATAGCAGCTGGAACTAGGGCTTCTTTGAAATGTAATACACAGTCTTCAAAGCTGGCATAAATGAAACAGCATCCTCTTTTTGGAAGACGAAACAGTTGACTATATGAAAAAAGATAGTTCTTGTTTTTCTTCAGTAGGTGCTTTGAAAGAATAAATTTGCAGCCAAACAAGTACTTGCAAGTGAAAAATTGGAACAAGAAAAGTAATACGAAGCTGATGAAATCTTTTGAAGAACAAACTTGAAATCTGTTGTGATAAAATCATGATGATAAACCAGAATTAGTGTGAGACAGTCTGTATTCATCTCTAAGCACCAGCTCTGGAGGCGGTCTTACTACCATGAAACAAAATGCTTTCTTGTAAATTATTGTGATGCAAAAGCAGATTTTATTCTTACACCTTGAGTAATTTCAGTTGCATTTCTACAGACAGTGGGTATTGGGACTACCTCTGGCAACAAAAAAATTTTTCCTGTTATATTTCAAGATTTCAGAAAAGGCAGTGGTAAAGTGTAAATTAAATTAATCTGTAAATAATCTGAAAATGTATTATATACACACATTATCATTTGTCAGAATCAGTCTGACATAAACTCAACAGAGCAGATTCTGATATGTGTCCATTCACATAGCATGGTTACAGGTTAAAATTTGCACACTTCAGTTACTCGTGATACTGAGGGGGTATTTTAATATCCATGTGTCCTGTAACTAACGTGATAATGGTGGCAGGCCAGTCTGAAACTCCAGTGTATTGCATCTTTGGAACCACAGAGATGAATCAGTGACTAATCAGGGTGGATAAGAGTATGAGATACACTGGCAAGGGGGTAGAAAGGCTGCCCCATCTCAACACAGTTTCACTAAGGAAACGTTGCCGCCTCCAGCATAATTCCTGGTGACGTGGTTGGAATGCACCGTGTGTCTTGGCAGTTGTGTACCTCACTGCTGCTTGTCATCATTCTACCTATCCATCAATTACATACGCATTAACAAAAGAGTAACATTAGTTGGAAGTTTTGATACTAAAATCTTGAGCTTGGATGCATTCTTGCTCAGGGAGTTTTCTTGTGGTCACCATAAGATGCTTGGGGAGCATGTAGTCTCCCAGCTGGGGGTGGGGGGGATTTTTTTTTTGTATGACCTGTTGGAAAGTGTTACAAAACCTCTAAATTTTTTGCAGAAGCGCAGACTATAATGGTATGAATCAAGAGTCAATACCATCAGTTGCACTGCTACAAAATAATGTTTGAGAAAACTACATGAAAAAACAAGTGCTAAAAGCAAAGGTTGTATAATATGTGTTAATAAATTAGCAGTCAAACTAGGTTTTCATTTTTCAAATTGTTCAGTAGGTCAGAGCTGATAACTATAAACAAACGGGGTGTAATTGTACATGATCCAGAAGAGTACTTCTAGTACTGTTGCTAGAAATTAAGAACAGTCACATATGAGAAGTATTGAATTAATAAAGCAAGAATTGAGGATTGCTGCTTATAAAATGTATGACCCTGAGTATTCATGTTTTTTTTCAGATGCCTTTAACAAATGGACAGATGTGCCAACCTCAGAGACTTCCAGCAAACTACAGCCAAGTCCATCATCTCCCCCCTCAATCATCAGTCGCAAGACATCCATCCAGAGAGCAATTAATTGATTATCTGATGTTGAAAGTTGCCCACCAACCTCCCTATACCCAGTCCCAGTGCTCTCCCAGACAAAGCCATGAGTTGGCAAAGCAAGAGGTAAGAGTAAAATCCATCTGACAAACACCACATCTGTCAGTCAGAGACAATAAATTGTTACATTGTTTTAATTTATTACCATTTCTTTGTAGATGGTGACAGAACAATATAGGGATTTGTCTCCAGCAAAAGATGTCACCAGAGCAGTTCTTGTCATCAAATCATACATTCCTTCCAGTTTTGGAAGAATTGTGATGGAATTTTAACTTAATATACCAGAAACTTTCATTTGCATCTTTTAAGCCAAAAATTAATTTCTCAACTAAATCTATTTATTTATCTCAACTTCATTATTTAGCTAGTAACTGAAGAAAATGCAAAGTCACAGGACAACCTAGAGTACTTTGCATCTGGAATGGTTAAAAAACCTGCAAGTGCAGAAATGCGTATCCGTAAGCAAAAGTCCATGAAAATGTTTGAGCAATCTGATGCATGCCTGATAATTAGCAGTTTTATTATAGATAGATAGATGTGTACATAAGAAATTCTTATAACATTTAATAACTCTTTCATTGATTGATGGAGTTTTTTTAAGAAAGTCCTGATAACTACATTTTCACTCTGTGCTAGAATAAGAATGTTCACTTCCTGTATAAAATGAGTTTTTTTACTCTTCTAGCAAGAGAAAGAGGACAGAGTTTTGGCTGTGTAGAACTTGCAGTGAAAGTAGGAATGAGGTTTGATTTTCACAATTTATCTGGAGATAGCTAAGAAATAGGAACAGATTCTTTCACATCAGCATGTATATTTTCTGGGGGCATTAAAATAACCTACATAATATCAAAACATCTCTGAATTTAAAGCCCATGTGAATCATGATTGTAATAATAGTGGTATTGGAATAAAACTTGGTACAATGATACGTGATTTTTTTGTATTGCAATCTTGTTCTGCATTAATATTATGAAATAAAATACTCTCTTGACCTGCTTTTTAAACTCTTTCTTTCATTTTAAAGCTTTTATTCACCTGAATTCCTTAGTAATAGTTTCATTACAGTAGCTTTGAATGTAGATCTTCAGCCAATTCATCTAACTTTGATTGTGATTACTTAGATTCGAGTGAGAGTTGACAAGGATCCAGAACTTGGATTTAGTATATCAGGAGGAGTTGGAGGCAGAGGAAATCCATTCAGACCAGAAGATGATGTAAGTGTTCTGTACTAATGCTTCTTGAAAGCCTTCTGATCCATAATGCTTCTCATGTTCAGCAATGGGAGAAAAGAATATATATGTATTTCCCAAACCACTACACTCCAAGACTGCAGAGGATAAAACTGGACAAATGATGTGGAAAATCAAGGTTGTAGATAGTCACAGTGGTTGGATGACAGTATAGATGATTGTTCCAGATGAGATGTTTTTGCACAGTTCTAGTTATCAGTCAGCAGATTTGAGGTAGTAATTGTGGAGTGTACACTTAGGATTCCTCTTACAAAAGAGACAGCCTACAGCTCCATTTGTGGTGGTTGATAATTCATTTTGAGATACACATCTGCCAAATTAAACCAAGGTGGATCACAGTTTACCCCTCAGTAATGCCTTAAAGATAATTCTGGTTTTTTAACATCAGAAAAGGAAGGCAGCCTCAAAAGCCAGAGACCTATAGAATAGTATTGCATTCCACTTAGGATGGAAAATTGAAAAAAATTTTTGAATTACACTTTTGATGCTATCCTGTTTTTCATAAATAAGTTGTTAAAAATATTTCCACCTCTTTTTTCAAGGGCATATTTGTAACCAGAGTACAGCCAGACGGACCAGCATCTAAGCTGTTACAGCCAGGGGATAAAATAATTCAGGTATTGTAATGACTTAATTAACTGCCTGTGTAATACACCAGTTTGTTTTCAGTTTGCCCTTAAGAGCAGAATGTTTAATTTTTAGATAGATCTTTTCTTGATTTATTCTTATATTCTGGGATGAAGCTTTTCATTTTCTGCCACCTAACACACCAATAATTGACTCAGACTGAAGCACAGTGGATCATTTTTTCAAATTCGGAGTATTTTTCACACCTCTAAAGACAAGAAAATAGTGACAAAAGATGTCATTTGAGATGGAACAGGAGCATTCCCTTAGGCTGTACTTTCATTCAGTTACTGCACTTGTGGTCATTGGCAGGCATTGTGAACAGTGTGTTGTCTGAACACCATCAGCTGCCTCCCCTGCTCTCCAGGGCTGCGCTCTCCAGTTTGATCCCTCTCCGTGCTGCAGCTCCTGCAGCCTCTGCTGCCCGTCCCCCTCTGGCAGCCAGAGCTGCCCAGACTGGCCAGAGCTGCCCCTTTGCTGGCTGCTGTCTGGCTGGTGACAGCAGGCACCTCCTGCCTGCCCATCTGCTGCTGGCCAGCCAGGTCAGGCCTTTCAGGAGCCATGGCTTCTGGACTGCAAGCTGTGTTGTTCTTTCCTCTGGGAAGTCTGTACCTATCAGACCTTTTCTGTATCAGATTTGTTTGAAGTTCTCTAGTGAGCTCATCAGCTATTGGGGAGGGGTCAGGGAAATGAACAGTATATTCACAGTGCCTTACTTTCTTAATCAAAATGGGCTAGTGGGACATTTGAACATTGTTCCAGCTACCCTGAAATTGCCGAGCTTATTAAAAAAAATTATCCACCATAACATGAAAATGTTGATGGAGTCGACTCTGCTGCATTTCAGTTTTCTAAGAACAAACAAAACCAAAATCCCCCACCCCCACTAGCATCTCAATTAAACCACAACATCCTGTGCACCATATTCTAGAACAATGCCAAATTGAAAACTCAGCCTAATTCTTCAAATTAAAGATAAAGCCAAGAGGCACACAAGAAAAGTGAGACTAAGTTTTTCCAACTAAAAGATGGGTTGTTCTTGAGCATGATAAATAAGCTGTGCCTTTCTCTTCACTGGGGTGAGGTCCTAGTTCTCTTACTGATACAGGTAACCCAACACCCAAGGTTACCAACACATACAGGAACAGGAAGCATGCTGAACCTTTGAAAAAACTGTTAGCACATTTGTTATGTATTTGTAAAGTGGAACATACCTGAAAAGTAACTTCTGTTTTAATGGTTTATTCCTGTTTTTATAAATGCCATGCAGACAAATCAAATTCCTTAATGAAGGAGGGACTGCTTAGGTTTTATTGTTTAATAATGAATTCAGTTTGAAAAAGAGCTCAAGGACAAGTTGCATTTCCATGCTTAGACGACCAGAAGCCACTTTATTTCTCATCAAAAAAGAGTATTTTTTCATGTAACAGCACATTCTTTTTGGCTGTGTTAATCTGAGTGATGATATAATGACATTCCTACTCTCTCATGTTGCCACTTAGACTTCTGTGGATATTTTAATGAATACCATCTCTTCCAAAATGCCTTCGCTATGCTTTATTTTGCAATGTTCTCTGTAAAACATAAAATAAGCGTGCATATTATAATGCATGTCTAATACATATGTCTAATAAAAATATTGTACATGACTAGTGACTAGATAATTGAAAGTAAGACTTAAGACTAGGCTATGACATTCTGTACAAATTATGATTTGGAAGGGTTGTTGCCACTTTTACTCTCTGAACAGTCTACATAAATCTGCAACTCCAGAAAGATTTGAAAACCCCTGATTTTCTAACCAAGGATTCAGCTGGTAAAAACAGTCAGTGCTCAGTGATAAGAACTAACTTTCAAAATATCACAGCTAAGGCACAGAGAGCACATCCAGTTCTCTGTCACCACATAAGTAGCTCAGGGAAAAAGGTGGGATGCACAGCTGAAAGCTGTAACAGTTTAAATGGACAAATTTGTCCTTCTGCAATGTTTTGCTGACAGGTTGAGCGTGATCTTGCACTCGTACACTCCGAGAAATTGAGCCATAGCCATGTTTTCCCTGTCTTTTGTAGGCCACTTGGGCCTGTCTGTGTTTGCCAAGACAAACTTCTCCAAGAATAACAATATTGTTTAGAGTCACATGTAAATATAAGTTTGGGATTGTCTCAGAGTCTTAACACAAGAAAATAGCTCCCAGTGCCATTAATGTTTATGTCAGAAGACTCAGTGGTTTTAATTTATCACAGATGCCATTTCTAATATTCCAATGGTTAAAATAGGATGTGTCATTTGTAGTACATTTGGGTTTCTTTGGTGTGCCAGTATTACCCCTTATGAATTAGATGTCTGATGCTAATAGCTTTAAGTTCTGTTTTCTTTTGGTTATCTGCAATATTCTTCCAAAGCCGATATATTAGCTCATTTTCTTGTAGCATGGAGGTACAAATTCACGTAATCTGCAGTGTTTTATTCTCTGCATTCATATAGAAACCTTAAGGCTTAAATAAAATTACGTGAAATAATGAAACATCTTTTACTAACATGGAAAGAAAGACTGTCATTTTCAATTTTAAATATTCCTTTTTAGGCTAATGGATACAGCTTCATCAATATTGATCATGGACAAGCAGTATCGTTGCTAAAGACTTTTCAGAATGCAGTGGAACTCATCATTGTGCGAGAAGTTTCTTCATAAGTACCATGGATTGTGGGGATAAACCAACAGAATTCATTGAAGGACTATGGGGAAACTGAATATTTTGCATATTTTTATACATTAAAAGAACTCAAAAAGAATTATGATCAAAATTTGTACAGGAAATACTGAACTTGTGGTTAAAGGGGGAAAAACCACTGTAGAGAACATACAGGAAATAATTTTGGAAATGCGTATGGTGAATAAACTTGTTTTTAAGCATTATAACAATCTAAGGATCACTCCTCCAAGAACAAACCTGTGTTGTTTTTTTGTACAGATGGTAGGTTTATTTTTGGATAATTCATACACATTACTAAACTTTGTGCAAGGCTTTGCGAAGCCTCAGTTGTAGCCAATGGACAGATGGCAGGGCTGTCTGTCCTGTAGCTGTTTATTGCCTTTATTTTTATTCACCAGATATTAATGTGTTACGCTGAACCACTTCTGTAGATACGAACGGGGATATGAAGTGTTGGCTTTGCTATGTGCACATTGTATAGATGAATGGGTAGATGGAAGGTGGTGCTGGTTGGACAGAATAAAGGTCAGGTGAAACAATTATCTGCTATCTAAATCTGGAATCAGGAGAGAAGAAAAAAGTGTTTAGTTCTGGAGCGTACGTCTACCAATAGAAAATGCAATAAAAGCTTACGGTGTTTTTTTTAGGAAGACTGTAACTACAAATTTGTGATATTATACAGGATTTGTTCTTAATGTAGTAATTGAATATTCATTTGCCACATGTGATTCATGTTTAGTTCTTTTCTTGAGTACATAATTTTTTCAACTGTACTGTGGAATTGTGCCCAGAGATTTTTCTCTGCTATGGAAATCCCCAATTTTGTGGAAACGGTGATAATTTTATCTTTATAAAAAAAGACTCCATTTTAAGCTGACAGATTTTAAAAATGAAACTGAAATGGCCAGTTTTTAAGATTGTTGCCTGTAATATATATTTAAACACACACAAATGATGCAGGAAAGGTTATGAAAGACATCTTGATTTTGTTTGGCCTTTGCATTGCCTTGTTAATCAAAAAGGAAACCATACGCATGGAGCTAGGTAACCAAAGCAAGTTTGTGAAACTTTGAGCAGTGATGGAGAATTGCTGTGGTGAGATGGAGAGCAAAGGGAGGGCGTACTTAACCCGCCAGCTTGTAATGAGGTTTCTTAAAGGGCTGTTCCTACAGGTAACATTAAATGTGAACTAGACACTTCAGAGTCATTAAAGGGTTTCTAATTACATTAATGTAATAGTGATTTACCACAGGCTGCCTTTGTTCCTTATTACTGTAAAAAAAGGTTCAATTATGCTTCTATTAATTTTGTTTACCAGAAACATTATCTTTCTCCTTTGTAATTGAATAGAGACTGCATAGTCTGCAGTGATAATTCATACACGGTTGTTATGGACCAGGGAAAAGTGCCATAGAAGACCGATAACTGTTTTTAATCAGGGCTAATAATTAGCCTGTCATTGGAGCAATATTCAATTATTGCAGTTCATTTTTAATTATGTACAAGTTGGTAGTTTGAGACAGGTATAAGCGCTTTTTTCAACCCAAACATAAATGCTTTTAATAAAGCTAGCAAAAACACCAGCTTCCTTTAGTTTTGGAACAATGAGCTGGAAGAGAAACGAATTATACATAGCTAGCAGTAATAAACAGGCAGTACTTTTTTAATAAGTGAACTCCAATATTATTGCACTTCTTTCAAAGATGTTAACTATTGCTTATTGTACTGTGTATAGTTCTAATAATTTTAATTGAAACCCTTTAACAACTCTTTGTATATTTTAATTCTTTTTAGTTGATTTTCAGTAATATTTACATAGAAAATGATTTTTTGGATATATTAGCAGAAATGTGCTGTATTTTGATAAAATTCACTTATTTTCTGTGTGCTGTTAATCTTAAAGAATGAGAAACATAGCTATATAATGGCAGGCTTCAGTGTTTAGTTGTTATTTAGTTTCTATTTTTTTATTGAAAATGCAAAATGTTCACATCACATGTTCATTACTTTTAATCATGTTATTTTTATCACACACTGCCTTTTAATGGGGATACATACAGACAAGTCCTAAATGACCTTGGTCTTCTATAAAACCTGTATCTTTGAGAAGGGAAAAGTCCAAAAAGCAGAACTGATTCTTTACTGATCTTGGACTGACTTTGTATACATTTTGCAGTACATTTAAATATATCACTGAGAAATTATACTGTATTGTATTTTGCTTTAATGGTAACAGAAGTTTTAAATGTTGTTGTGTCACTTAATTTTCAGATTTATGTATCACAGAAAAATTCTACCAAAAACTGTTTGGCTGGTAGAACTATATAAGTAGAGATTTATAGCAAGAAGTTTAGTACTTCTTGTGGAAATACTTGGCCAAAGCTTGTCTTCCGTCAGTTAGCAAATTAATCGTCTAATAAAACATGGATTATGCTGATTTTACTCACTAAATGCTTGAGTTTTCAGTGAATTGAAATGTGTTTGTTTTGTCAGTGTCAGTGTGTGAAGGTAAATATGTCAGACTAAATGATTTTGTGGGGAGTGGGAGAAAGAAGTCTCCTGAACTAGTCCAACCGGGATTCAACAGGAGGAGAGACAATATCAGCACTTTTCATTTTGAATGCATTGTAAACTACATTTTGAATAGAATAAAATCCATCAGCAGCCTGAGTTACTCAGCATGGCAGTGAATTGATACAAACTGTGTTAATTCTTTCTATTCTTAATAGTTCATTAAAGAATCAGTTCAACTGATGTAATGAAAAGATGAAGTCTCCCACGTATTTATTATGTAAATATCTTTTTTAGTTTCCTCTTTTGGATGAGTTTTAAAAGGTGTATATACTTGAAAGCATTCTATGAACACAGACATAGCAATAAGCAACACACAGATTCAAACATTCATTATTATTATTTTAATTTTGTTCAGAAATATTCCCTTGTCAACGGCTGTGTAATGTTTCTATTGATCGGCATTTATTCAACATTCCAAATTTTTGTACATAATAAGACTGTTTCTGAGGTAACACATGGAGAATAGATAATAAAGTAATGCTCTTTAAAGCTGTGTGAAATTGACTTATTTAAGTTTTAGGATATTCTCCATAACACTACTTTATTAATAATCTACAGTTTCTGTAGGCCTCAGTACTCAATCAATATACATTAGTAAAGTCTTATTTGTGTTCCTGCCTCTGAATCTCAATGACCACGGGTCTGTTCTAAGTGATTTCATTGCAAGGCTGGGTTCTTCACAACAGAGAAATGTTTTTGTGGATAACCCCATGTGGTGGTTGACCTTGCCTTGATGCCAGGTGCTCACCAAGCTGCTCTATCATTCCCCTTTCCCCAGCTGCACAGGAAAGAAAATAAGACAGAAAACAACTTGAAGGTTTAAATAAGGCAGTTCACTAAAGCAAACAAAACAGAAAGGTTACACACATACAGGCAAAGTCACAATAATTTTATTTTCCACTTCTTATTAGCGAGTGATGTCCAGCCACTTCCAGGAAGCAGGGCATCAGCACAGGTAGTGGTTGCACCAGAAGGCAAACACTAAAAACCAAATGCCCCACCTTCATTTTCCTCTTAGCTTTTCCATGTGAGCTGACATGATCTGGTAAGGAACAGACCACCCTTGGGTCTGTTTGGGTCAGCTGGCCTATTTGTGTCCCCTTCCAAGGTCTTGCTCCCCCCCAGCCTGCTGATGTCCAGAATGTTGGGAAGATGGTGCTGGTGCTGTTCCAGTGCTGTACAGCAGAAACCAAACATTGGTGTGTTATCAGCTCCTCTCTAGCTACCAGTGCAAAGCACAGCTCTGTGAGGGCTGCTGTAAGGAAAATTAACTTCATCTCAGCCAGGCTCAATGCATCCCAGTCTTGCAATGAAATCAGATAGGGCAGTGAGTGGCTTCTGTCACAAAGAGGACTTTAGTTGCAAGTTCAGTAGTTTTGATAAGCAGAGAGAGATGCCTAGGTCAGTGAGTAGGGTTAAAATTAAGAGCATACTGAAAGCACTCTGAAGAGATGTACAAAGGTCATGTGCTAAAGAAATTAAACAGCTAGGCACAGAACTCACAGGAGAGCTAAATTTTGGCTTTACATCCAGTTTTCTTGGAAATCACAAAACAATGTAATAACACAAATAGTTTTTTTGTTTTGTTTTTTTT
>WEIU01013021.1:1204-14614 GCA_013389925.1 Aegithalos caudatus | reverse complement strand
TCTTTTAAACAAATATTTATGCACACCTCAATTTTACAGATATAAACCACTTTTTGTTTAAAGAAGAATGTATTTATATGACTGTATTGTCATGGTTCTATGTTGTTTTATGTCATACAAAACATCATAGAATTTATAACTAGAAATTTTGCATTCACAAGAAAAGATAAAGAATTTTGCTTGGCCAAATGTATACTGAGCTTTTTTTTGTCTCATTTAAAGTGGTCTATTAGAATTTCTAAATTAACTATGTGCTCTATAAAGACTATTCCAGAGCTTGAAATAGAAATATAAGGTTAAGATTAAAAAAAATACATATTCTTTTCTATTTTTACTGGAAAATGTTTTGCCCTCTTCCTGGATGATCATTAAGCATTTGTATGGTCTTGGAAACAAGCAAGAAAGTTTAATCATGTCAGTACAATAATGCCTTGTATCCTCTTAAAACAGCATAAACATTCATCTTTGATGTCTGTAGATCTGTTCTGATAGATCTTCTAGCAGATTGAAAAGTGAGGAATAAGGAGGGCAGAGAGAGAAAGGAAAGAAAGAAAACTAGAAGGAGAAACAAGCAAGTTCCTATCACATGTGTGGAAACCAAAGGGAGTATTGAAATTAAAATTAGCTGTTCCAACCAGTATCTTGAAAGTATATGAAAAAATGTCAAGTTATAGTATTAAATAAAGTAGGTGATGCAATTTGGACCAGAGGGGAAAATAAAAAGTCTCTAAATCATATTAACAAACCAGCTCTTTGCTTCCTTCTCTAATTTTGTCATTGTAGTCACTTTCTGTATGATAGTTATGCAGTGAATTTACTGATAATAAAATACAGCTCAAAGATGAATGTGTGGATGCTCACAGTAGGTAAGAATTTACATTTTTATTGATATGGAAAAGCTTCATTATTTGCAGGTATTTGAATTCTCAGGATCAAGGACAGAATTGCTTTGGTTTTGTTGTGTCAAGATTTGAGTTTTGTGCATCTGAAGAAGTAATTCTCTGCTCCCGTGTCCCCGCTTGCTCTGCATGAATGGGAGTATTGTTACCCAAAGTGGAATACAGATGTATTTACATTTTCAGGCAGTAACACAAACATTCTGCCCAAGTAGCATAGCTCCTGGCTTGTGTGCAGAGAACATGCTGTTCACTCAGGGCTTGCTGGAACTTGCTGTTCTCTGCATGAGAAATGACAGTGTCTGTTGCATTAAATTATTTGCTAGCAAGTTTTACCTGTCATGATGATTTGGAGAGCCAGCTAAGCTCAGCTTTGCTGTAACCTGGAATCTGAATTTCAGACTGTAGACAGTCTGTTAACTTTCTTGATGTATCATATTCTAAATATGATTTCATTTACATCTCCAATCTGACAAAACAAACCAAAATCTTTTTTAATTGTAATGGTCATAGGGTCTCCAGTAAGGACTGTAAGTATATATTTTGTAGTTTGCCAAACTATAAAATGAAATTATTTCAGTTCAGTAATGGATTTGAAAAGCTAAAGGGAGAAAAGTAACTTTTTGTGTATTATATATATTATATGTATTAAATTAGCTGTGTATAAAGTTTTTATCATAGTGTGGATGACAAAAATCATATTTGATGTGTGTTTGGATGTGGTCTGAGGGTAAGACAGGAACTGAAGTGAAAGAAGGTAGAAGGGGGTTTCATGGCCTGTGACAGAAAAGGATATAGATGGAATAAGGGGACTTGCTGTATAAATTGACCTGACAAAGCTTGAAAGCTGTTTTATACTCGTTTCACTGCTAAACCAGAATTTTGAGAACATAAGGGATGTACATGCTGTGAAGTGTGATTAATCAAATCTATGTTTGTCTGCAGTTCTAGTTATCCTCAACAGTTCTCCCAAATCTTTTCTGGTTAGTTAAGAAAAATTGCATTTGACTGCAGTACATAAATGTCTGACACAGTAGGGGAAAGCAATACAGCTGATCTTGCTGTGAAGAATTTCAATATGTGACTCAATTAGTATTTGGTGGTAACTATATTTCCCCTAAGGTACCACATTTTGCAAATGCAATTAAAAATAACAGTGTTTTGTTAATTTTATCTTAGAAATTTGAACACATAAGCCCCTTTCTTAACATTAAGTGCCTTAATATATTTGTTTTTACACCATTTAAAGTATTACATGTGGTAATTTATGATGATTTACCCCCAAACAAGAGATAGTGTGTAGCTTTACATGTAAAACAATTTACATGCACAATCAGAAGTTGAAATTTTTGATGCTGACTTTGCTTGCTGTTTTTAAACCTTGCATATAAAATTTCATTCAATCTGCATCAAAATTTTTTGAATTTTTCATTAAAATCAGTATTTAACAGTGAAGATTTCAGTGAAGATTTTCAAATGTAGTCTGTCTATTTGTTATTATATTGTATTGTCTAGGGATCTTTTCCCTAAACTCCTTGAGATCTGGATGCTGATGTCAAGGTTTGTGATTTCATTAATTTATAGCCAAGGAGTCTGCACTGATTCCTATCCTTCTGTGTCTTCTTTCTGGCTCAATGAATAAATTGATATTGAAAGGGAGATTTATTTGTATGAGAATGTATTTTCTATCTTCTTTACACTCAGTACATGCGTACATTGATATAAAATTCATGTGGTAATTAGATATTTATGTGCACAAACCATTACTTGCACAAAGAAAACCCATAAAATACAAATTATACTTGAAAAACCTCTTAAAATTAAATCAAGAGCTGAGTTTTTTGATATTTGCACTTTCAGAAGCTGAATACTCCATGCAGCCTCTGGACTAAGCTCATGTGGAAGTTTGAACATCTGTGGCTCATCCATGTAAACAGATGGTGAGATCTGTGATGTCCCAGGCACTTGTGGTAAAACATAGTGTTGGGCAGAAATGTATTTGTACATCCACCTCTTTTTGACCATTAAAAAAACTGGCCTTGCTCCAGCCTTTTTGTATAAGAAATTTCTAGAAGTGTGCAGCCCTTGATCTTCAGGAACATACAGTCTGTTATTTGCCTCTGTTATCTCCATATGGATGGTTCCTATTAGGATATTTAATTGCGATGAGAGGGGAAGTTGCTAATCACAAACCCTTTTTTATAATGGATTCCCAGTTAGTGGATATAACACAACATGTGTATATACAGTAAATGAAACAATTAGCTGAGACCTAAAACACTGTTATCAATATGCTTTGAATTTAATTAAAATTAAAAGTTATAGAAAGATGTAAATAATGCCCTGTTAATTGACATTGTGGGGTATTATTATTTAAACATAAATCTCTTCTTTGAAAAAGCATCTGTTGCTCTGAATATTTTGAATGAAGACAGCTACTCCCAATGAAAAAACCAAGTCTGAAAACATAAATTGTGGTCATTACAGTAATTTCCTTCTCACAGAAATTACACTAAGGCCCTTTATTCAAATATTCAGATTTAATTGCTTTTGTGTGCATAGCTGTAGGAATACTAATCTATAATAAATAGGATAATCCATGGGAAGAGATAGTCATAATATTAGTGTTACCAAAACACACTGATCAGCAGTCTAGTAATTTTTCCTAAATTTTGCAAGAGAAATAATGAAATATGACTTTTAAAATCCAGGGAAATCTAGAAAAGAGTTACATCACTGAAATGGAATGAATATAACCACCTATGTCCAGGTTTGGAGTACAACAGGAAAATTCAGCAAGAAGAGAAAGGAAAAAAAGTCTCCTGTAGCTTAGCAACATTCGTTGGTATACTTGATAGGGTAGGAAATGAATAGGGTAAAAGGTAGAAAATAATCCAGGGAATATCTATTTTTGCAATGTTTTAGACTGAGAAATTTGGAGGTGATGTTTATGGATAAAAGACTTGATCTTTCTTACATTATCTTCTTTCTGAATGTGTTGTTTCAACAAAGGAAGAATTGCTTATGTTTGGATATTATTTCCTCTAGCTTCAGCTACTGATCCTTAATTCTGTCTCATAGTGTGTCTTATTGAAGCTAAGAGTGAAGTATCACCTTCAAACTCTGTTATTAACATGTGATAAAATCATTCTAAGTACTTCCCAGTCCTGGCTAAGATTCTAAGATTTTTAATGTAATCCCTGGGTTTAGATACTCTTGATCTATCTAAGCTATTTGGAACATTACTTGAAAAAAACCTCTCTTCATTGAGGATGCTTTTCAAACTTAGAAGGTTTTCATGGCTCGTTGAAGTTTCTGCTTTCAGAGATACTAAGCAATATAGCATGTCAGCTGTATTAGTGTTAGGACGACCTGCTCTGGGAAAAAAAAAAACCTAACACATTCTCTCTGGAATTTGCTCTTTCATGGTCGTTGTTTGCTGCAAGTGGACCACTAAGAGTTATAACAGTACTTTGCTGATAGAAAGCAAAGTCTGTTCTGCTCTTGTGACTTTTTCTTTTTATTTTTAAAACTGAGATCTGTGTGCAGGACTGCAAGGTTAGAATCCTATAAATCAGGTATGAATATCCCTATGAACTTAGGACTGTGCACTCACCCATGTTATGCAGCTCTGTATCTCGTGGTCCTAAAGCAGTTCAGGCTTCATTTGTTTATGTCTCTCTCTCTCCATTCCCCATACCCACCTCCCTAGTGAAAAGTATCTAAAATGATGTTGAAATTATGCTTCTGTGCAGAAAATTTCTTGCAGGTGAAATTTGAGTAGTATGAAATCTGATATGTCTAATATACTCTGGAGCCTGGTGATGAGGGTACTTAAAGGTCAAACAACAGCCTAGGACATTAAGAGCTGGAGGAGACAGACACAGTGAAAACTTGTCTGTTCTTACTGGGAACAGGTCCCACCATGTCTTACCTTCCAGACCATGCTAGCTGACAGCTCTAGCACAGTGCCAGGAAACATTCTTGTAGTTCCTGCAGTGGATCAGTGGTCCAGGGTTCAAACTTGTGCCCCAGCCACACTTTGTTTAGCTTTTGGGAGTTCTGGTCTGTCCAGTGTGTTTACTCATCGAGCTGCCGTGTTGCCTTTTGTCTGGGTAACTTCTCAGCCTTCTTCCTATTCCAGCTGACCAGATTCCTGGCCAGCTGCTCTTTGCCTGCTTGGAAAGGCAGGTCCTCCCCAGCCAACAGCTCTCTAGTTGTCCAACGAGGGGCATGTCTGTGAAGAAAACCCCAAAGGTAAGAGGAAATTCTCTCTCCAGAGCAGGGATGGCACAGGAAGGAAGCACGCTGTCAGAGGAACCCGCTGCATGCTTTGTACAAAATTTGTATGTGAGGGCTTTGGGCACAGTCTGCAGCTGACCTGAGTCCCCAGGGATGTGGCTTCTGAGAACAACCCCCTCTCTGCTTCAGTTGCCTTGCTGCAAGTTTGCTCTGGGAATTTTTGGGTAAAAAGGACTTGAGAAAACTGAGAGTTAAACGTTGGATTGAGACTTTCTTGGGACTCACACACTAATTTATGTCTACAACGTATAGAGATAGCAGAAAAGGAAACAGCACAAAGTATTTTAAAGCTTAAACAAGAAGTTAAGCTAATGATTTCAGTAGAGTTGCTTGCCTGGAATTAGGTAGGAATGTAGTTCCTTGCTGGTTTGGGTTTTTTGGGGTAGTAATGCATTTTGGATACTCACAATGAAAAGTTTGAAGAATGTGTCTTTTGCTTTCGTACATTGTAGTTATTTATATCAAAGCCTGCAGGTTTTTTTTCTGTTCATCATAGGGATAACCCATGACAACTTAATGTCCAGGAATTTTTTCAGGGCTTTGTATTTTCTCAGTCTGTTATTAATTTGATTTACACCATTATTTTCTAACTATTCAACATTACATGATTACTTTAGTTTGGATAAAGTTGTTCTCTCATGTGGGAAAAAATATTATCATTCTGCTTCAGGGAATTTTTTGATATGTGCATTAAATAAAAATCTAAAAATTTAGATTGGGGATTCCTTAGGACATCTGAAATTATGTTGTTTGATGGAGTTAATCCATGAACAGACAGGCTCTAAAAATATATACATACACACAAACATACAACACTCAGATATATCACTGGGTGAGAAAAAGCCAAACCCAAATCTGAACCCTACTATTGAAAACCCAAATCTTACAGGTACCAATTTATGTGCAAATTCTTGCTGGCATACACTGAAAATGTTTCAAAGTAAGCTGTACTTTGTGATGATCAGATATTCAGTAGTAACTGAATTTAAGGACAACCTATTTGGAAGGCATACTATGTAATTATGACAGAATGACAATTTAGAATAATTTATATGTTTTCTTCTTCTTTCTTCCCTAGTTGCTACTTAAACTCATTTACTCATCATTCAGATTTCTAAGTCATCCACTGTCAAACTGATTTTGGAATTCAATTACACTTTAACTAATAAAATTCAGTGAAAAGGCTGATATAAAGCCATATAAATAATCAAATTGCAGTCTATTTTAAAAGTAGAATAATGCTAAAATAATTTGTAATAATCCATTCATTAAATTAATTTGAAAATTCTAAATGTTTAAATGAAGCCAGTTACATGACAAGATTTTACATGGAACTAGATTTGAAGAAATATAAACCAGTGTCAGACTATGACATGTTGCGCAGCCAGTCCACGCTAATTTCAATTTAAATCTTTGAAAGCAAAATGCAGGTAAAGCATGAGACTGTGGCAAAATTTTAGGACTCCTACTGCAAATTACTCCTGTGCAGATGATTCATGAAGGGAAAAGAAAGCAGATATGATCAGCAGATTCATCTGCATTTGCTGCCTTGGGATAGTCCCATCTATGGACACGGGAATTCTGAATTTATTTTCAGGTTTTCTGGTGTATTATTGTTCAGCTTGGAGAAATCTCTGGGGAGAAACTTTTATTATTTAGGAATATTTTCAGACATAGTTAAAACACATTCCTACACACACTTCACTTATGCAAATTTTTTTATTGTTTTCTCCATATTAACTGAATTCTTCAGGTAACTTGTACCCCAAATATTCAGTTTGAAGTACACATCTGTTAAGGGAAATTTTACTCCAAACAAATGAATCTCGGCAAAATTTACCAGTAGAAAATATGTTTTTATGAGAAGAGTAGTAAAGGAATTTTTATCTAAGAAGTGTAGCTGGAGGGTGCTTAGCTGTCCTTGTTGCATGAGCCTTGTGTGGTTGTGCCATTAGGATGATAAGGAATCAGACTCTTCAGAGGGCAGTGGGGAAGGGGAGCAGCTTGGCAGGGAGGGACCACTGCAGCTGTGGCTGTGGCAGTATTTTCTGTCTTGCTGCCTTCTGTGGGAGGTGCTCCACACACTCACCCCTGAACCAGGACAGGCATGTGTTTGTGGTTGTCTGACAAAGCATATCTGTGTACCAGCATTAACCTGGCTTGAGAGGCAGCTGACCATCTGGGCCCTGAATCTCTAAAGAATTCTTTCCAAATCAGGCTTAACATTCCCCTCTGCTCCATATTCATCTGGTTTTGATTCCGTTTCCTGGGAAATATGTTGCTTATACATACTGGGCGGATCCTGTACAGCAGGAGGTTTTCACCTTCATATTTTAAAGAGAAAATTATAATTTTTAATCTAAATATTTGGATATTTTAAAAAGGATTTTTAGACAAACTCCAATAAAAATGTAGTTGTGAATTTAAAAGAATTTTAAAAGCTTTGCACAAGGTTTTCAGAGGAAAAGAAAGTTTTAAATTGTAGTTTATGGGTTTAATTCTTCACAGCCATTATTTTATATGTAAATTATTACATATAAATAATGTAAATATTAAGTACCACTATCATGATACTTGTATTAGTTTTGTTCAAAAACCACTGAAAAAAAAACCCAAAATGATAAATTCTTTTTCCTGTTTCAATACTGGGTGAATGATGAAAAGAATCTGTATAAATAGTTTGGCTAAATGAAGACAAATTTATGAAGACATTTCCCTAGATCGAACTTTTCCTTTCCAAAACAAAGTCAGGAATGAATCTTACTGTTGAAATGAATGTCAAAGCTACTGAAAGATATAAAATGCATAGTGTTCTTTCAGCTCCTTTAGAAAATTTATGTTTTGTTGAACAACTGACTAATGCTTATGACACTTGAAGTTGAATGTGCAACCTAAAATCATGCACTCTTTTTATTATATTTTGTGCTTAACAATCTCCCATTTGCTTTTAATTACAATAGAGAGAATCACAGAGTAGTCGTGGCTGGATGACTTCTCTGGAGATCATTTAGCCCAGTCTAGACTGGGTTGGCCAGATCCATGTCCAGTTAGGTACCTCCCTTAACATTTCTGAGTACTTTAGTTTCTTTTTGTATTTTTTATTATTATCAAGATATTTTTCCAAATTAAGTTCAGCATGTGAAAGTGCCTGTCATAGTCTGCTTGCCTAGACCAGACTTTCTTTGGTGGGTGGGAAAATGACTTTCAGAAGATTGTCGTCTAAGAAATGTGTCCTTCATTCACACCAGGAACAAAAAAAAGCTCTCAGACTATGGAAACAAGAAAGTTTGAAAATTCTTTTAAAATAAAATTTGGAATGAGAGAATTGCCTTGAGGCTCTCCCAGTTATCACAAACACAGAACTATGTCTACAAAATAATCAAGGTGATCTACAAAAAAACCAAGGAATCTTGACTAGGGCAGCAGAAACTGGGGAAAACAGGAAAGAAAGAACCTGTATCCAAGTTTGTCCCCAAACAGTTTGTAGATTAAACATTATTTTCATTAAGGCATGTACTTGTGGAAGGAGCAGACTTGCTATTTGTTGACAAAAAGATAAAAGCCCTTCAGGTCTTCATATGTATTTCTATAGTAAAAATACACATTGACAAATTGAGAAGAATGGAGCATTAAATACTTGGATATTTACCTATGGTGGAGTGTAAGCAGTGCCTATCCTAGTTTGTTCTTTACTTGCGTTCTTCCTCCTTTACTGAATGTTTGTGTATTGCACAGATGTTGGCATTTCTAACTTTCAGGTTAATCTCAATGTGCCCTTTGTCTAACTCTTTGTCAATGCAATGGAATGGGGATCTGGAGGTAGAAACACATGGGATAAATCTCTTGTACAGTAGCAGGTAATGTAAATAGAGTATTTTTTATGTATTTACATTAAATGTTACAGGCATTTGGAATCTGCTATAGTGTAAACTAGAAAATCAAACAAAAAGTCTGAGCACCATGATCTTTCCAGGTGTCTTTGTCATGAAAAGAACTCAATAGTTGGGAGGAAATCAATGTCCTTCAAGGATGCCTCATATCATCAGGTAGTCTCTTCTAAAGTTTATGAGTTAATCTATAAATGTTTGGCACTGTCTTTGCCCTAGCTGTGTTTTTCCAGAAAGTTTTGTAGGACTTTTTTCTTTTATGTTAGGCCACTTCTCCTGCTGACAAAGTGTCTCAGAGAGCTTGCTCTACTGCTATCACAATAAAAGGTGGGACAGTTTTGGTGTTTAGATGTATTTGGGCTGGTGCTCCCCTCAGTACAATAGTACCCACAATCTCTCTGGCAGCCACCCTCACATTGTGCCTGCTGCCCCTTGCTGGTACTGCCACTGGCTGTGGCAACAGAGCTGCTCTGCCCCTGAGCCTCCTTGGCA
This sequence comes from Aegithalos caudatus, assembly GCA_013389925.1. Classification (NCBI taxonomy): domain Eukaryota; kingdom Metazoa; phylum Chordata; class Aves; order Passeriformes; family Aegithalidae; genus Aegithalos; species Aegithalos caudatus. The sequence continues at coordinate 5,037 of WEIU01013021.1, read as the reverse complement.
CCTCCACCATGTCCTGCCAGAAGATGCAAAGTGCCTGTCTGATCTCTTCTGGCACCAGAAGCAAAATGCAAAGAAAGCCCACAAGAGCAGTGGGAGATGGGAGGTAAGGGCCTCTCAAGGGTGTCCCTGAAGGTTGAAAAATCATCAACCAGCCCTGAGGGCTGTCTCTACTTCCTCTATTGTTCCACACCCCTGGAGAGTCAGCATGACTTGGGATAGCACAGGGGACCTGCATGACAAGTTGAGGAAGGCAGAGGTGTCACTGGTGCCCACAGTTTTGGGGCAGCCACTGTGAGGAACCACAGCTCTACCCAGGCAGTGTTCTCACCAAATGCAGCACTCCTAATGTAGGACCACATCCTTGCCTTGTTGTGCCCACCAGAGGGCTTTGGACTATAAGCCACAGTAAGTGCAGAGAGGGCAGTGCCATAGCAGACAATTCCCAGAGATGTCACAGGCTTCAGGTGGGGACAGCAGATACTACAAAGCTGGAAAGATCCTGTTCCAGAGGACCTTGCCCTCTTTTTGTGGCATGGTGGGGATGGTTTAACCTCAGGTCAGATTCCATGGCCAGTGACTGTGAACACAAGGGCCTGGCATCGAGGCAGTGGGACCATGCAAGTGGGGAGTCCTGCTGACTTCCTTGGTGCAAAGAAGAGCTTTGACTCAGCTTCTCTGAGGGCTCTCATGGGAGAAGGACTCACTTACTTTGTCCACTGGGAAAGCCTCATAGAACACAGAGAGTGATTGAATCTAGAAAAGTTCTGTGGAGGTCGCCTTGTGCAACCCCCTGCAGGGCCTCCTAGAGACAATTACAGAGCCTTTCCAAGTATGTGCAAGGAAGGAAACTCCACAGATTCTCTGGGCAGCTTGTGCCTGTGCTCTGTCACCCACCTAATATTCAGAGGCAGCCATCTGTATTTCAGTTCTTACCCCTTGTCCCTTCTCTTGTCACTGGGTAACATTGGCTGACTGTTCCCTCAGATTTTCCTCCTATGCAGGCAGTCCATTCCCTGGAGCTCAACCAGTCCATCTTATTGACTCTCTGAGTATTTCCTTGCATATTTTTGTCAAAAGTTTTCACATTGTCCTTTCAAAGATATTTGAAGTTTTTGTCAATTCTCAAATAAAAGTAAAGGAAATCAAATTTAGTCCCCATGACTTAATAAGATATTTGATAGGATTGGAGTAATGAAGTAAATTTGCTGAACAATATGACTAGGATAACATTATTAACAAGCAGTAATGTTTCAGGCTGTGATTATAATTTGAATCATTAATTCTTCCTCTTCTTTCATAACCCCTTCCAGCCCTTCCCTTTAAATATTCAGGAAAGTATGTTTCTTTCACCTGTGTCAGCAGTAGGTCTCAAACCATATTTATTAAATTCTTTGAAGGGTCACAACCTACAGGATGCAATAAAGAGCTGTGTAATATTGTTCTGCAGCACAACTCTTACAGCTTTCTGAGAGTCTTCTTGAAGTGTGAAACTATCTTGGCTGCTATTTATTTAGCAACAAAAGCACCTGTAGAAATGAAACCAGGATCTAGCAGAACTGAGAATTATGGAAGTGTTTTTCTTTGGATGACAGATTCAATCAAGACAGAACTTAATTTTAAGTTTGTATACAGAGTGTTCTTGTGAACTGATTCTCAGTATTATATTTTTTAAAGATATATAAATGTATCTTAAATATTTTTTCCTATAGGCAACAGTGTTTATCCTGGCTGTATTCTATTGGAAGTTTTTTCCATTATATTCTTGTTAGTTTCAATAAAGAATGTGAGTCAGAATTTTCTCCAGGGTCCAGATAAGACTCCCTCTCACCACCTATGGTTGGTGCTTTGGGTAAAACAGATATACCAGAGAGAAAGGAGAGCATATTTGCCTTTTTCTGTTAGTGGGATATTTCTGAAAAATGAAGGAACTGTTGGCTTGGGAGAAAACTTGTTAGAGAAGAATGTTCCCAGTTTTTTCAGATTGCTCAGTGTTAATCACTACAATAAAAATGACACTACTTGTAAGAAAATTTTATAGCATTTAAATGAGCTAAACTTAAGACTCACAGGGGATGATGAATACCTCTTTTGAAAGTTTATCCTCCAAATTGTCAAATGTAGGCTTTGCCTATAGAGGCAAGCCTTGCAGGCCCTTGTAAATGCATTGACTGGGGTTGAATGGGGTCATCTGTTAAAGCCATGCACTGTGGTACTCTGGGAAATCTAGCTATTTATTCATCTATGCATGATCACCTCACTTCTCATGAAGTATCTTCCAAAGTCACTCAAGTGCTCTCAGGATTAATTTTTTCAATACTGGCTTCTACTAAAAGGCACTGAGAAGGAAAAGTGCTCAAATAAGTTGTTTGATAGAATCATTCTTATTTTCCCCTTTACAAGAACTGAACTACGTATTTATACTTACACTTTGACAATGTGTTCTTAGAAACAGCATGTCTGATATACTTCCTTGGTAAATTTCCTATTTTCATCCTGCAACCTGGCCTTGAAGGCAGCTCCTGTATGACAGCCTGAAGAGAAGGATGAGAGCAGAACTGAATGGGGGTTTTGGGCTTCTGTAAAATGCAGTGAAAATGACACTAAGTCCAGGAATGTGAGCAATAGGCTGTTTCTGAGAAGAGAGTGGGACAGTGTGAGTACACACTCATAGAGAACGGTTTGTTTAATGTATATTGTAAACATGCTATGGATATGTATGCAGGGCTTCTTCTGATGCTGTCCTTAAGGGCTGTGTACAAGTAATTGTGGTAAATAGCCAAAAGTGAGAAATCAAGGTAGTGCTGCAGAGATATCCATGATGATATGTCAGTAATGGTCAAAATAAATTTTGCAAAAGCAATGTAAAACTAGGAGTAGGGAATATCCAAAACAGTACCTTTGAGCTTAGTGAGAGTATTTGAGATGAAAGATATAGTACTAAAAATCAGGGATTTTTAGCCTGTGAGCAGTAGCTGATTACACAGAGAAAGCTTTCAGAAAACAATAGTCAGTAAGTAAGAAACTGAGTATGCTTTTCCAAGATGCCGAAAGGACCCTGCAAATGCAATTCAGATGTCAAGCAGTGTGCATAATTGCAATGAAGCTCAGAGGCAATAACTCCTTTAAATGCAACTCTAAAATAAAAACCAACCCTATATGTTTGGTGTTGGTTTTCTTTGTTTATTTGGTTGGTTTTTGTTTGTTTGCTTTTTTTTCTTCTTTTGACTTTCAGTATGAGAAAACTAAAGGAAGCAGAAAATGAAAACAAAAATTGTCTCGAATTAATTGCAAGGTAGAAGTCAAATATGACTCATAAGCTGGTAAAGATGACTCAGTTGCCAGTTTTAACACTTTCAAAGAAAAGGTGACATTTGCACTAAAAGATAGCTGTGGATTTTGTTGACCAAAAATGAAGACAAGGATGTTTAAGTAGTGGGAACTTGCAACTAACTGTTTACAGTCTGTGTTCCCTGACTTTGCATTTCTTAGCTTAGCTTTGCTTCATCCAGGAAATTTTATTATGAGTGGGCATGCCTGCCAAGATGGTGCCATTTAGGGTTAAAGAAGATAGCCTGGTATATAATGCTGCTCAAGTACACTAATATTTCATGCTGATTTATTTTCTTAATGGGACAATTTTTCTAAACTTGGCTTTAGCTAAGTACTGAAGGATGATTTCATATGTCTAAACATGGGGAACCACAGAAGAAAGTTTTAGGCCGGCTTTTGTACTCTTCAAGGTATCTGAAGATTAAAATTACAAAGGGAATTTTTACTCCTGTTTGCTTTGAAAAACTTATTAGTTGTGTATTTACACAAGTGAGTGCCTAGCT
>WEIU01013012.1:0-10824 GCA_013389925.1 Aegithalos caudatus | reverse complement strand
ATGCAATGAGCAAGTTGACCATGATGATGTACTGCACAAAGAGGTAGACAGCTTGCAGGAACGGTGTGAGAAAGGAGCCAGGAGGACACTCTTCATTGGTTTCACAAACTGGGAATGAAGGACATGCAGAACATGGGTAGCACAGAAATCAGAGCAGAGCACAGCAGTGGCCTGTGCTTCTCATTTGTCCCAGCAAGAAACAGAACAGTCCTCACTAATTTCACAGAGATACATCACTAAATTTCCAAATAAAAGGTCAACCTCCACCTAAAGGAGAACTGAGGATATATATGGCTTTGAACATTTGTGATGTAAAGCAACAAATAGTGGATATTGGGGGATCCCTTTTGATGTTTTTTAATTGTCAAAATAAATACTCTCCAATCTTTTTAATTTCTAAACAAATGTAACGCTTTTGAGGAAATTTGGAAACCTAAAGCAGCAGCCTTAAATTCAGAACATATTCTGCAGGATAAAGAGACACCAGAGAAATCATAGTTTTATTTGGAAAGTGTCAAATTTCTAAAGGTTTAGAATTATTAAGTGATTAAATGGATTAAACTGGGAAACACACGCTGTTGTGTGTTTTCATTAAAAGAATTTTGATTTATATAACCAACAAACACGTGACTGTTTCAGCAGTAATAATTGATGCAACATGGTATTTTAATGAATTGAGTCTATGCTGAATTATGTAAGGTAAATATATGTATTTTTTTACATAGCTACTTTAGGCACTGTTTTACTTATACCTTCAGTCAGCAGCATGAGAGTGCCTTACATCTGTAATGCTTAAATACCTCTGGAGTGCCTGTTTCCACTCTCTTATTGAGACAAGGTCAAAGCCATAATCAAGATACACAATCTTTCCTATTTACATTGATTGGTTCTATTTCTCCTACATGCACATGGTTTATCTGTTTAAGAATGGTGTCAGGTAACTTATTTCTCCCTTTCTTTTCCTTCCTTATTCTTTCCTCCTTAAAGGCAGCTTTATAGTCTTTTCTCCAAGAGATCAGCAGCTTTGGATTTGCTTAATTGGAAGTTTGTTTCATTGGCAGATCCCCTGACCAGGAAGTAGCTTAGTATTAGTTCCTATTTGCTTTGCTCTAATATTTGCAGTATATTTAATGTGAAACACTAAATTTGAAGTTTAATCTTTATTTTTAACAAAGAAGCTTGTATTTGCAACTTCATTCATGCAGTATTATTCATTTTGGACATACATACACTCATTATGGACATACATATACTGGAATCAGAATTGTTTAAGAAAGAACAAATTCAGTAGGTAATCAAAACTCAAGTGACCAAAGTAGATGTTTTGTACATGCTTCTGCACATATTTAATTTAAGCTGTTGAGCTATATTTTGAAAATTACCTACCATCTATTTCTCCAGCATAGACCTCACCAAACATCATCCAGTAGGGCTGAAATACAATATCTCGTGCCAGTGTCCAAGAAGGAGGCTCCTCTGGTGAAAGAATTGCCTTTCGTGACACCCCAAAACTGAGCAGGACAATGGCCATCATGACCACAATATAGAACATGTTTCCTGTCTGGAAGACATGTTTGTGTAAAAGAATTAATTGCATTAATTACATGTAAAAGAGACATTCATTTTAGGGAAGAGTATCAATTGCTGTTTTTACAAATCAGGATGTAAAATCAGGGGGAAAAATCTAATATGCTGGAGGAAAGAAAGATTTTATTTCTATGACCTGGCCTACAGGAGCATATTATAGATGTTAAAATCATCCTAGACTAAAAAAGTCACAAGTCCTATTTGCTCCACATGTCCGTTTTAAATGGAAGATATAAAAAATGCAGAGACTTTACAATGGTGATTTTACTCAGTGGTGCTTCTTTCAAACTGAGAGCAAGGAACAGCAGTGAAAATTATTTTGCCTCCTAAATAATTACCATGAAAGACAGAATATAAAAGTATTAAGAAGATAGTTCACAGCAACAGAAGTAAATTACAGTAGGAATCTTCACATGCCCCCAGGACTAGACAGTAGTTCAACAGGAGTTCTTACAGCAAAAGAGAAACAAAAATACCTTTGATTTCACAGAAATTTTGCCAGATAAACTAGGATATAATTATAGGAATCCAAAGTAAAATGAAATGAAACAGTTTCCAAGAGTTAGAGGAATAACTTGTCACAGTGAACCCATCTCCAAGAGACAGTGACTTTTCTTTCTCCGTTACCAAGCTAAATTGGCAAACTAACTCAAATGCAACCCTTCTCTAAGGAATGAAATAAAAATGGCTTTTGTGAATAAATTCATGTAATTAGTAAATTAAAGAAAAGTGTAACCTGATTATGGTCAACTCACAAGCAGGAAAAAAATCACAATATTTTCAAGTAATACAATCACTGTGAATTATTAGATGACTTCTCTTCTGTCACTTCTGAGCTTTAGGTATTTNNNCTTTAGGTATTTCTGAAGGTAGATGTCTTAACTACAGAAATATTGCTCCAAAGCACAGAACTTACCATTTTTCCAATCATTGTCAGGTATGGGCCAGCATGCTGATTCACAGCAAAAAGATCAAGGAGCCGAGTATACCAAAATATAATATCCAAGCAGTAAAGGAGCCTCCCTGCAGTTTGAACAGGGGGGTTGGACCAGCGCAAACCAAAACCAATCATAAACAGGATGATAGCTACAGAATCAGTAAAATTCCAGTATTCATAAATCCACACCTTCACCTTTTGGCGGAATTTTCCAGGTTCTGAGATAAATACCTAGATAGAATGGGGGAGAAAATACCATAAAATGCCATTAAAATCACATATACACTATTTAAACTTTTCTGTCTGAATTATTTCCTTTCCCCTTATATATTTTCTTTTTGTCTTAGACCCATATACTGCATATTGCCTTCCACCATATAGTGTCATATTGCTCAAGTATGCCACATCAAATGGGATAGCTCTTCCTGAAGAAAGAATGGATCCTGAACCTGAATCCATTCACTAAAAGGTGCATACCTCAGCAGAAAAGAACAGTCAGTAAATAATTGTTATGCACACGTATTAGAAATTAACAAACATTTTCTAGAGGGACATTTTCTAGAGGGACGGTCATGACCTGCAATGGCTTTTTCATTAACCCCTAAGTCATGGAAAGTACCAGCCTAACCTTGCCACTGGGAAAATAACTAATGTCATTTATTTCAGACCAAAAATATAAAGAATGAACTTTGTATTCTGCCAAGGACATGTTAAAAAAAGTAGTGCTGGCAACTAGCAAGGTAAAGAATGAAATGTTCACTCCTTGAATTGTAAGGTGCCCCAAAGGGATTTTAAGCTTCATTGAGCAAGCCTGTGAAGTGGAATCCTTGGGAGGAGGCAAATAAAACGTTTGCATTTTGCCACAAGTGAAGCCAATTATCCAGTGCTATGTGAGATCACAGTGATAAGTACCAAGCAAAGGAAAGATTTTGAAAGTTATGCCCTGATCTTGCAAGAATTCATGCATATGAACACATTAATGTAAACAACTGATCTAGACTAACTCACATGGGTAACTAGTTGCAGGGCCTAAGGCTTTAACAATTATTTGATACAATCTAGGCAAACAGAGGTTTGCAGCTACATATATAACAAGGCCCCCGGCAGTTAAGCAACTGCATGGCTAAAACAGTGTCCTACAAAGTCTTTGTCTACAGACAAGAACTAGAACATGGATAAAGAAAATCAATTAAAGACATCAATTTCAAAGTGATGCTAGAAAGAAGAGCTGTTGTTTCTGCTGTCCCACCATTAAGACTGTGCAAGAGCACAACAGTGATTTCAAAAGTGCTTGCTATTCTACATTTAACAATTTTCTCAGCCTGGAAATCCTGGTGTAATTTTTTCAGTCCTATCTAATGCTGACACAGAACTTGCAAGTCCATCCAAGCTTTGATATATTCCCAGTATTTTTGCTGTCCCTGGAAATTCTTCACCTCTCTCATACTGATTTCACAGTCTTCTGAGTGATCTGTACTTGCAGCATTCTTTGCTCAGAACTGTGGCTGGTTGTTTGTGGCTAGCTTTATTCCTCTAAAAATACAGCATTTCAAAAATCATACGAAAGAAAATTCGCATTACTATTATTTACTATGTTCTGATTCTACTGTGAAGGCATGTCAGAGCAGATACAATAACTGAGGAAATATATAGCTGCATTTGTCTTCACACTCAGGTTTGGAGTGCAAGTTGTGTTCAGAAGCTTGNTGTGCTTTTTATGCTCTTTTTGGGGGCTTTTTTTGCTTTTTTTGGTTTTTTTTTTTTTTTTTTTTTTTTTTTTTTTTGTGCTCAATAAATCCAGCATTAAAAACTGATTGTGCTGGGTTTTTTTAAGTGCATTTATGGAAGGCTGGTTAGACTTGAAGGAGAGCCATAGTTTGTTCTATGCAAAATACCTATTAATTCATAACAAGTTCTCACTCAGATTAAATATCTAAACAGAAATTTTATTACTAGGAGTCCAACAGTCCACTCAGGAAAATCAAGGACCAGGTGCCTAAATCAAGGTTCCAAATCTGAATTCATCAATCATCTACACATTACCTACCAGTTCTACACAGAAAAGCAGAGAATTAAGACCAAATTTTAAGATGTGTTTTCAAGGCCCAAGAGCTGGTCTTCTAATAAAAGACTTCTAATAAATAAACTCCCTGTATAATTCTCCACAAAAGTAACACAAGATTTAGCATCCTTCAGAGAGGTATTCCCTGGTTTATAATAAGATGAGAAGTGTGAACGGAAAAACTTACCTCCCTGACCTTTTCAATAGCAGTAGTAAAAATATAAATGATAACAAACCACTCTTGCACACTTGGTCTTGGTTCCATCTTCACCAACACAATGTAAGTAAAGAGCATGAGGAATGCCAAGTATGACATCTGCAAAACACACAGTCTATAATCCATACACACAAAAACCTCCAACAAATTTCTGCAAACATAACAGCTGATTGGCCTCACTATAGGTACTCAAACTACTGGGACACGAGACACTGGCCCACTTTTAAGCCCAGAATCTTTATTCCTGTTCTCCAAAGTTTTGTTTTGTTTTGCTCTGTTTTTACGGGAATGTCCTTAAACTTCGTCAGAAATTGTACTTTGGTGTTGAAAAAATAAGTAGGAGCAGAATATAAACAGTTGCAGTATGTTTTTGTCCCCATAAAAGAGACAGACTATTTTATCTTGGATGTTGAACTAGAGGTCCCTTCCAACACTAACAATTCTGTGATTCTATCCTGTGATCTACACACCATTCCTCGAATGCAAGGTCAGTCTTAAGCTTTTATTCCAGCCTTCTCTAGGGACAAGTAACAGTTCTCAAAGTTATATAAGTCACTGCTGGATAATCAGTGCCTTCCAAAACACAAGAATATCAGGCAGAAAACATATATTTTAGATGTACAAGAACATGCTATAAAATTCATCTAGTATAATAGATAACAACCTATAAACTACTTAAACACACCTAATTAAAAGAATAAAAGTTTATGTGTATGGTGATCTGACCTAATGAAGAACCTGATCTTAAACATCCTGAGCTCTACTGACACAGGATTACTAAAACTGATTTAAGAAATGCACATTTTCTACAGCAAATTATCACATATAGATAAATATTTGCTTTTCCAGAGACTGTTCTTAAAGAAAGTGAAGTATTAGAAATACAGAAGGCCACCTTCAAATCTATCTCAACCTTTGCAACTGACTGCTGTAAAGACCCATGCTGAAGATTTTCTTTAGTTCCTTATAATTGCTTTTCTGGGTTTTGGAGTTTGGGGGGTTTTTTTTGTTTTTTTTTTTTGGTTTGGTTTTTTTTTTTTTTTTTTTTTTTTTTTTTTTTTTTTTTTTTTTTTTTTTTTTTTTTTTGTTGTTGTTGTTGTTTTTGTTTGTTTGATTGATTGTTTGTTCATTTGTTTGTTTTTCAGTTGCATTATTTCAGGAGACAAACTTTACACTTAATTGTCAGAGAAACATCCAAATATCTTCCCATCTACACCCACCACTAAGTGACTGCAAATCCATGCTAGAAAAAAGTAAAAGCAGCATTAAGTAGCATTTCAAGGATCAAAGGAGGAGTTTGTCAGTCAAAGATCTAGAATGATGACTAACCGTGTGAAACCAGAACTTGACAATTGGTGCATTGTAGAACTCATAGATTTTCCTAGTTCCAGGCAGGTTTCTCTGTCCACCATCTACTTGGCTTTCATCAGACTTTTGAACAGCCTTTTCCACATCATAACCCTTCTTTAAAAGGAAACAGCATTTTTAAAATAAGAAATAACTGTCTATGATTGTAAAGGTAGAGTTGTTTCAGAGGGAAGACAGACACAAATGTCTAAACCTTGTTCTGATTACACCCATTACTGTAGCTTGGTTTTGTTTGGTTACAACTGTCTCATTTGCAATCACCAACATGCACAGTGTGAAAGATGCTCTACGTGGCACAGCTATATTTTTTTGTATATATTTTTATAGTAATTTGTATATGATTATTTAAGGCAAATCAGTAGCCTTCCCTTTAGTTAAAGACTAACAGATAAAATCAAAAGTTAACATCAGGCAGAACGTGTGTGAGCACTTTTCTTAGCTGCCTCAGTTAGGGTTGCTCCCTTCCCTAGCAGTACGTGTGAGGTTGGCAAGGACTTTCTCATTATGGTCAGTACAGAAGTGCCATCCAGGACAGATGAAGTAACTTGTACCAAGTTCACTTAAGTCTGTATCCAAACTAGGGACCTAACCCATACTTCCGGAGAGAACTGGCCTCCAGCAATTTCATTCCACCTGATGAGCATCTTCTCACTCCTCAGAACTGCACTGTGGTAAGCAAACAGACTCTGGAACACAAATGACTTATTCTCACAGACTAACCAAAGCATCTTTAGAGCTGACTGGGCTCTGTTCCCCATGATACCATAACTGGTGGAAGTCTTGAGACTGAGGCACATGAGACATTTCTGCCTTGCTTTTAAACTCCAGCATCAGGATGGTGGGAGGCAGGAGAATACTCATAATGACCTAAAAGAGAGACACAAAATTAATTAGGCAGTGATAGCATAAACCTGAGGCCACAATCTCAGTGCAATTCCACTGGCTGGGGAAGGAGTCACTGGTGCTGGGAATCTGTATCACAGTCTCACAGCCTCTGAAGATCTGTGTTGCCCTTGGCTGATTTGTGGCTTTGAAGAGTGTCATTGTATCTGGGGATGTTTTCAATACTGCACCCTGTGTCTGGAAAGCATCCTTCCCACCAGCAGCTCTGCCAGGGAACAGGCAATGTGAGGAAGCAAGAGTGCTGAGAGAATGGGAAGAGTAACAAAAAAATCCTTCCTCCTAATGCTATCCAACATATGCTTTGGCAAAGAAATAAAACAGAAACAAGTACTTTTTTCCCTTCCTCCCCTGCTTTTGTTTCCCAAAGGTTCATGTTCCAAGATATGCTTAAGCACAGCTGTCTGAAGCTGCATTAGCCATGTTCATAACCAAAAAAATTATACATTGAGCCTCTAAAGAGACCTAAATGCTAAAAAAAAAAAAAAAAAAAAAAAAAAAAAAAAAAAAAAATCCAGACCAATGCTACCTTAAACCAGGAGTTCTTCCGCATTTTCAGACGCCCCATCCACATGTCTGTCAGCAGCATCTGTGTGCACGTGTGGGATACAAAAGGCCGCAGCCCCACAGACACTGCCAGCTTTAAGCAAGTTGAGTTGCTCCAGTTTTTCAGTTCATAGGTCAGCAACTTCATGGCCATCTGCTCATTTTGTTTGAATGCTTTGTCCAGCACATCTAAGGCAAGCTGCCCAAATTCCCTAAAGCAGAAAGGAATTAACAGGGACTGGTCCAAACTCAGAGTTGCTGCTGAAAAGAGGTTGCTGTGAATATTCTAGCAACTAAAGTTCAACTATCAATGTCAGTAAGCATGCCTTCTCTCATTTTTCTCGTTGCTTTTTCAAGATACCTAATGAAAACCAATTTGGGGTGTAAACCAAACTATTTAGTCCTAATCACAATGTTTTGAGCCATCCTGTTTCGTCATTTTTCATCTTCATTCTAAATCTCACTCAGTGATTAAAATGGACCCTACAAAGTTCTTTGTATTGGCTTCAACCAACAGTATCATCACCACTGTGAGCAACCATTGCAAGCAGTTGCAAAAGCCTTTTCTTTTGGACTGACTTTAAAACACCTCTGCAATGAAGACTCTTAAAGGAAGGTACATATCCTCTTTTAAATTAAGATTTGCAGCTGCATACAAAAGAACAAAGTACATTTTATTGCACCTGAATCTTAAGCATGAAATCTAAAAAGCAGGAAATATATTACTAACAAGAAGACCCACCAGAAAAGACTGAATGGAAATTACAAACTCAAAGAAAATTCTTGGTCTACTTCCCTTTTTTATTCAATCAGGTATTTCACTTTCCACTTAGTCTTACACAGAGCAGGATTTAAGCACTGATTTTGGTTTGCTCATTACTACTTGTTATAGATTTGAGCAGTCCAACAACTATGTGCCATATGGCTTTTTAACAAATTGAACTGGAAGAAAAGCTTCAAAGGAGATTTCAGCCTTTCACTTGACCATTAAGCAGATAATGAGCTATAGATTACTCACCTGTATTTTCAAATATGCTCCTAGGTAATATGCAAATAACTTTCCTTTAACTCTCCACCACACTACACATGAGTACATAGATCCATTATTATATAGTATCAATAGTGAGTATCCGAAATTACTTTTTTTTATACTCCATAATCCATGGCATCAGTAACTTTACTAAATCTCTGCAGATTAGGGCAGTTTTCTAATCATTCCCAGCACCAGAGAACTTTAACCAAAATGAAAGGAAAACTCATACTTTGAATACTTCTTAAGTTCTTCTGAAGTGTCATCCACCATGTTGCTCTGTTTAGCTTCATGTGCCATTGCCCTGTAGAGTTTACAAGCAACAACAGCTTTGACCATGGCTTCCTCTCCATGCTGCCAGAAGAACATAGCCATCTTCTGTCTTTTCATTAATACTGCCCAAACCAGGAGGTCATTATAGGGGTAGATGAAGCCAGTTGACTCATAATTCTCTGTGTAGTTTATATCCTCTTTTGATTTCTTCTTATACTTTNAGAGAGGGAAGAGAGGGAAGAGAGAGAAGAGAGGGAAGAGAGGGAAGAGAGGGAAGAGAGGGAAGAGAGGGAAGAGAGGAAAAGGAAAAGGAAAAGGAAAAGGAAAAGGAAAAGGAAAAGGAAAAGGAAAAGGAAAAGGAAAAGGAAAAGGAAAAGGAATTCCCAGTGAATGGTTGAGGTTCAGATTAATGAAAATAAAACTGCACTCAAATCTGAATTGTAAGTAGCAAACTATTTGATTGCTACATACATTTAAGTCATAAACCACAGCTAGGGCCATGTTCAGATTAACAATGCTAAGAAGCTGGAAACATTAACAAAGGAAAATACTGTGCATTCCTGCCTTTCATAACTTCCCTTTCCATTGTATTGGGCACTCTCCAAACTCCATAATACACCATGCTTTACTCTCCTTTTTATATAAGAAAATGTAAGCAGTAGACTGAAACAAACACCTTAGATACTTAAAGATTAATTTTTCTGTCTGTTACACTTGCAATGTAAACTTGCTGTACATTCATATTTGGGTATTTTTGGTGAAAGATAGAGGAAAAAAAGTCTTACTAATGTAAGTAAGGAAGTCTTAGTGGTGTCATGGATTCATTTTGGCTCTAATTCCAACATAACCATTTAAATTTTTTGTTTTATTCTTTCTTTGAATGTGCCTTTTCTTAACAGTCTTACTCTAGCACTTCAGAAAGCAATCATGAGAAATTATTATAATTTTAATAATTACTAATTATTAATTATTAAAAATTATTATCAGCATGATATTTCCTAAGCAAAGTCTAGAGTAAGCAATTATATTACCTTGTATTTGTAAGGCTGTGCAGTTCTGAAGAATTGAGAATGCAAAGTACTTTCGGTGGATCCCATTCCACTATCCATCTGATTACTCTGATGAAAGGAATGAGACAGGCTTTGAGGCAAGCTGGAGACCACTCTCTAGATCCAAAGGCAAACCATAAAACATGAGGAGAAAAATGCAAATTAGAAATAAAGTTTGCTGGTACTTGCTGTCTGCAATAGTGCAGGTAGAAACATGTTATTCAAAAATTAGTGAGTCAAAAATAACCATAACTACCACAGAAGTATATGCCATGAAGGAAAAAAAAGCCTATTTCACATCTAGGGTAACAAATACAATTTTTTTCTGAGTCTCTGAATTAAAAATAATTACTTTATACACATTGTGTCCACTATTGCAACAAACAGGGTTGCAACAGATGGAATCACTCAATCTGGAAGCACTGAGTGCTGACCTTTATAAAATGTGCCGTATGCCATTTGAAAGACAGAACTCTCTGAATTTTTTGCTGATAATTTCCTCTGAAGGTTGGCACATCCAGCATCTCTGTAAATTTTGTTCAGTGTTGGCTAAGAGGGAAGAAGGTTAACAGCTGAATCAGTAATACTCTTCCCAATGATTCCTAGTTATATGATTATGTGGTTTCACCTATCCTTGTTAAGGTCATATTTCATTAGGAAAGAACAAAAAGTGTTAGAACCACTCACATATTTTTTAAGCATTGCTTTAAAAACTAGTGACACATAGAAAATCCTCTGTCCCTTTCTATTTACTCCAAGTTACAGGTTTCATTATTTCTTCTCATTTTTCCCTGATCATTGTGAAGCTCTTCTCTTAGTCGTGGAAATATTTCATGGGGATAAGAGGGAAGTAAC
>WEIU01013006.1:13397-30182 GCA_013389925.1 Aegithalos caudatus | reverse complement strand
CAGGGAAAAGTTATGAAACTTAAAGTTACTCTCACAGTTCAAAACCCAAAACAGGCTTGTGTAGTAAGACTGCAAGATGTTTCAATATCTGCTAAATTTCCAGTCACATCTACTTAAGCACATTCATTTGATAACATTTTAGAATACCACTGGAAACCTTAATTTCTGATTTATTTGCAAACAGTAGCTGTTTGGAAGTTATATGGACACATGAAACAGGACACCAGACACAAGCTATTTAGTAAATTGTTAAAAGAGTAAAAATATAGTGCAAATTCTTTCTGTGTTAGCTCAAAAGCATTCTTTCAATTTGATCTCAGCTATTTTTAGGTTACAGCAGTTAAAAGAAGCTACAACAAAACCCACAAACTCTAAATACCAACCTGTTAAATTAATCGTTATTGCTACCTCATTCCTGATGTTCTAGTTTAAGACCATCATTTTACCACAAAACTAGTTCAGCAAAGATAAATGCTCAGTTTATATTTGAGAGTCATGAACAAAGATGTTTAAGGACTTCAATAGCTTGGATTTCAGATAATGTGTGAGTTATAGGCAGCTTGAGTACTGTGATGGTCAGGTGGAACATGCAGTACAGTTCGTAAATAAATACAAGACCTGTATCTACCAGACCACTAGTGTCTTTACCTTGCCATCCATAATGCTTTCATCTGATGGTTACAAGGCAAGTCAATAAATATCAACATGCTGAATACTAATAATCCACAAACACAAAACTAGAAGTATGTGCTAAAGTTGTTACTATCAGTACCAATTTACTACTGACATAATTTAATACACACTTTGCAGCTCAGCATTTCATTTCAGAGGCATTTTCTCAGAAGACAGATTTATCATGACATTTACTATTAGCTGAGTTACCATCAGCACTTAAACCATTTTGGTATCTTGTTTCTTCACACACTCTCTGCAACTGTATCTGTGTAAGTAAATTACAGTTCACCTATTAGTATTTTTGGAATTTACTAAACAGGACATAAGCACTGTTTCAATATATATTAAGGTGCTTTAGGTACTGCATGCAAATCAGAACATCTTTATACACAGGAAACATGAGATGTCAGAAATGTCACATATATCATCTAGGTCTCAAAGATAAATGTATATGTATCTCAAAGATATATGTATACGTTTATTAGTAAAACACAAATATGTCACTACTATCAAGACTGACATGCTTTTCAGGGACTGACAATAATCTCTTTCATTTTATGGCTATCAGCAACACTAAAATTAAGAAGATAGTTTCCTTAGTGATCCACTCCAGTGTGATTTAATAAATTTTTAGTATTAAAGAATTCAAACATGACCAAGAAGTATACAGTTCACACTGCTGATTTAGGTACTTGGTGCAAGTCTCCAGGAGCTCCGTGACCAGACACTACAGGACAGACGTTACAGAGATTTTCATAAACCAGTGATCTCAGTAGGTAAGAGATATAGAAGTTGTTCAAAATACTGAGTGACAAAATTTACATACCTGCTTCACTGCACAGATTCATATAAAGGAAATAATGATTTTTCTAAGTCTAGCCTTTCAAACGCAGTTGAGGCACTGAAGCTTCACATGGAATGGCTGAAGGAGAATACTCCTTTTGAGAAGTGTCCCTGCATATTTCAAGATATGCAGGTGAACACTGCACAGCCAGGTGTAATGACTCCTTTTCCTTTTGTTATTCTGTACATGATTCTAATAATATACTTTAATATTAGTGCAATACCTTCAAGTAGTATGATAGTATGTCTAAATGTTACCTGCCTTGGGAAGAAATGAGGAGTATGGATATGATTTCTTTCATTTGTTCATTTTCTGTTTTCCTAACAACCATATTTCTTGAATTTCATCTGAATTATGACAGGTAATATTAAATGAATTCAATGTTAGAGAATGGAAGCCAAATGGATGTACTCTGTTTTCAGAAGACTCTCTTGAGAGTGTTCATTCATAGAACTGATCATCTCAATCTCTGATATTAGTATTTTTTAGAGTGCAGGAAAAAAATCTACAGAAGGAAAGCTATGGATCACATGCTTTGTCCTGGATTTCACCTAGTATCAAAAGTGTTTTAGACATATATGAACTTGACAGATCTTACAAATAAGACTTTTTTTTTTCAGTGTCTGTGTGCTTTCAGTAGCCTCCACTGCTGAAATGAAATGGAGCTAGGAAGAGGGGTGGTCATGCTCCTGGACAGGATGGAATACCTTGCTACACATAGGTCATATACAACATTAATTGTGGTTAACCATATATAATGTAACATAAGTAAAAATGCATGAAAATATGCCAACTGAACTTAGTGCCAGAGATGCCTTTACTCAAAGAAAGCATCAAACCAGCCTTCTGAATTTGTCATAGAAGTGTTCTACACATAACTCAAGTATTTGAAAGACAACAAGTACAAAGAATCACACTCTCATGTCATTAACTTGAACTGGTCTGCAAAATGGCATATGTTTGATGAAGAGTTGACTCTGCTGTTCTGCAGAACAGACTTGCATTCTCTTCAGAAGACACCAAATCTCTTTAGCCTATATTGAGTTGTCATTTTTGACTTTAGATTTATGTTAGACTGAAACTCCTAGCCATTTTTGTACAGTTATAATAAGCAGCTATGCTATAACTTTTAATGTTTAATAACACCATTATATCATATAGAATCCATTAAAAATTATTATACCTTTAAATCACCACCAAAAAACTACATTAAAACAAGGATACTCTCAACTTTAAAGTAAAATCACAGGCATTTAAATCCCTCCAAGTATTGAAATCATATTATCTAAATATTTAAAGCCTCTTAGTCATCTGTTAGAACCAATTCCAATACTTTAGCCAATTCCATATAACTGGGCACAAACCATGTAACTACTCTCATAATGATGTCAAAAATGACTACAGCCACTGCAGCTATCATTCTGAAACTGGTCCAACAGGATAATGTGCCTGCCTTTTTTGCTAGTAAAACTAACTTCCTCTGTTCCAAGAGCAAACAGTTAAAAATGAACAGGAAAATAAATATGAGAAAGCCTTTTCAGGAAATGGGAAACAGAAGCTTATTGTTAATCTCACTCTTAATATACATTGCTAGGCCATTGTTTCAAGAACTTGGTACAAAGTTATTTGTCCGTCAGGTCTGTTTTCTGCTAAAATGTGCTTAATTCCTGAGTAAGACTGCAGCTGTTTTTTTGGGAGGGTGCTGAGGGCATTACAGAATGGCATTTTCCTAAAGGCCTAAACATCTGAAATGTAAACAGGCTAGGAACTCTCAACCTGTAACTTATCAATGCAATTAACAGGGTCTTTTGAGCTCCAATGAAAAGTGGCAATTTAAAAAATACCCAGTGTATATATACCCAAATTCTAAGCATCTGTATGTCTTTAAAAGTAATCTAAAATCCTCCTCCTGAACCAATCAAGCAATGTCTTGCCTTAACGAAACAACTTTGGTGACAGCTGTCCTGTACAGCCTTGTTTTATCAATCTTAAATCTGAGGCACAAATATCCAAAAGACATTCTCAGGTTTTTTCTGCTCTTTATCAAAACCATGGAAGATGATGTTATACTACCACATTATTTTTAACAGCACTGTACTGATGGACATTAAAACATCTGCCACGGATATGGAAAACCTGGATTAAACTTCCAGCAGGATTTACAGTCACATCTCCCACTTCCGTGGCACAATACCAAGTGTCATGCTATTGTCTGGTCTTTTGAGGACACTGGCCCTCTTTCACAGAGTAATCACATACTTCATGTGGCTCACAGGGCAAGAACCGGACTCTCTTTCACAAGCTTAAGAAAAACTTACCTAGAAGAAAGGAAAGTTTGAGCAACTGCCTTCAGTTACTCTGAAATGGTTACACCCTAACAATATACTCTGAAACATTAACACCTCTCCAGAGTTATCTGTGGATAAAACTGTGCTCACTTCCCAAGGGAGAACTGCCATCACCAAGCTCTGGGGCCATGATCCTGGGTGCAAGCTGCCACTCTCAAGCTGCTGGTCCATGTAAGGAAAAAGAAATCCACAGAAGTAACGCAAGTCCCAAATCCTTCCTTCCGCTTCAGACTGACTTATGTTACAGAGCACACAAGGCCTAATTCTGCTTTTTCTTAAACCACCAGATTATGGCTAGGCCAGCTTTACACCTCTGCACTCTGTATTGAGCTTCTATTCCAATTACCATGACTAAATCCACAAAGGAATTTAGGCTTCTCAATAATTAACACAATGGTTTTCTGCCAATTTGCTAAGCTGCCAGGCTAGTAATGAAAAAATAAGGGACTTATATGAAAAACAATCCTTAGCTTTACCAATTAAGTAATTTTAATGTTTTATATATCTATACTTATAGCATAGAAGGTAGGAAACAGCTGAGCTACTGCAACAGAAGCTTTCAGGCACTGAACCCTAGAGTGAACAATTGTCACCTCAAACAAGTATAGAACTTCTCACAACAAGTCAAACAACAGTGTAGAGAACCATCTTTCCATCAGTGTTCCTTTAGTCAGTTTATTAATTTTACTACTATGATCCGTCAACTGAAAACACAACCTAAAGAGATACCTCTTCAGCATTTTAGAACACAAAGTACTAACAGAGTCTAGTATTTTTCTGATATTTCTTTCTTTTTTTCCCCATTAGTCTGATTTCAAAGGCAATATCTGGTTTTCAGCAACCCAATATTTGTATTCATGTTTCCTACATCTACTGCCAACATATGATATTGACATAATAGAAACAGCTGAAGTCAGACGAAGCTCACCAACACACAATTGCTTTAGTAAACGCTTTCCTTGCTGCTCAGTTTCACATAATTATGACAACTATAAGTCCTTCAGGCTGCAAAGAAGGTAGTTATTTCAAGAGCTCAGGTACATGATACCAGCAGACTGAACCTACTTGCAGCTACACTGCCTCCACCTTCATGTTGCTTATCATCAAGAAAAGGTGCTGCCAAAAGGCCTCAGCCTACCAAGCCTGCTCCTGCTCCCTACAAAAAACCTTCTTTCTGCAGTATGATGTAGCACATTCAACCAGGAAGCTCCTAAAACAGAAAACTCATCCATTCCTGCTCAAATAGTTTTGGTCCTGAAGATCATAATTTCCCCAAAGATCTGAGAAGTCCTCAAACTAGTAGCTCAGAGGGAAAGGAACTCCAGGAAAGGTTTCCAGGAAGCTTTACAGCTCCTACAGGTGAAGTTAAAGCATGATACACCAACACCCTTCCCAGTGGATACTCTATACCCCACTTAGTCCTAGCCCACTGGGAGAATGGCTCAGGAAATCAGTGCTGAGCTTGTGTTTGTCTTCTTGTTAACAGAGGCACATTATAATGTGTCATCTATCATGTACTGCTTCAGCTAAGTGAAAATGAGAGGTCTTTCACAGTTTTTGTTTGCTGTTTGTGTTCTTTACAGGACAGTTAATTGCAGAACAGGCTATTAGCTTGAAACATTTGTTTGAGCTGTATTCATACTTTTCCTAGCTGAGGAAAGATAATTTGATGTTTGCTGTACTCAAGGCAATGCAGGATGTTACAGCTGTGCTGCCAGTTAATAGCTCTGTGTTGAATTATCTGTAGGTCAGAACTAATTTTTCAGCTAACAGAATTTGACCCTCGTTTAACTGGCAAATAGAGACAAGAAGAGCATAGTTTCCATGGGTGACATCAAGGATTTTTAGAAATTTCCTAATTCTTCTCAATCAGTATGCTTCCACTGTTGATCAGTGTACAGCAATAATAAAGAATTCAAAACTGCAGCCATATTTTCCACTGTAAACTTTCTCCCTGAATGGAAAAAATCTTCCACAAGGAAGACAGTGCACAGACAACTCTAAAACAAGACTTCACTATCTGTTTTCAGTAGCCAGTATGACTACACATTTAACTCCTTAGGAAAATTAGGCCATTAAAGGGATCCCAATTCATTTGACAAAGGCCAGTGCCACCCTGAAAAGTGGAGGGAAAAGATCCTTAAAAATATTCTCCAGCAGCAACTAAGTGAGAGCTGGAACAATATGATTATACATATTTTGCATATTGGGTAGAGAAAAGAGCACCTGTGTCACACCATAAATCTCAGGTGGTTGAAGTTGCATGAAAGAAGGCTGGAAGAGGGGTTCTTAAGATACGTGAGAACTGGAAGTCAAAGGTAACATAATCTGAAGTAGATATTTTATATCCATTAAGTTTTACACCTATTAGGTGCTTTCCTCTCTTTGAAAAATAAATACATGGAAAGGTGGATTTCCCTTCCTAGAAATTGTTTGCTTCCTCACAACTTTAACATCCTCTGTTTTTCTAATTCATCTGCCTATTAGTAATAACAGCGCAAAAGACTCTTCTTTCCCCTCAAGGCTATTTTCTATTCATCAGCTTGGTGAATAACTTTCAAAACAGAAAATTTGAATTTTAACCCTTAGATAATGATCACTACGAACAACAATAGACTAATAACATTTGCACTTAAAAACCTGAAGGATGAAGTCAGTGACTTGTGGTATCCGCTGCTTCTAAAGTGGCTTGAAAGCTTATATAAACAGAAAAACAAAATTGAGAAGTTGAAAGGTAAATTTTCTCTACAAAATTTATACAGAATAGCTAATCAGTTTTCTATCTTACTTCCCAAAAGAGAGGGTAGAGATAAAAAAAATTGTCAAGTTACAGCCTCATGTATAAAGACATCAAAAGTAGACAGCAGATATATCTTATCAGAAGTTTAATTATTACAAACTTAGTGTCGAAAAACACATTAAACTGCTTTTGTTCTGTTTGCCCTACCTTCTGCTTTGAACCCATTAACTTAAAACTTTAGCTCAGGCACATTTGATTCCTACAGCAATTAAACAAATAAAAAGGAGAACATTAGAAAAGCATTTGATGATGGTTTTTTCAGCCTTTACATTCCGATCAACAGGGTGAAAAAAAAATTACATATGAGTGACAATTATCTGAAGAATAGAGTTTGAAACCAGAGGGCAACAACAGAGGGGGGGAAATCACTAATAGTTTTACATAGTGTCTGTACAGCTTTTGTTTATTTATAACAAAATCAGCTTACGATAAATGGGTGGCATGAACTAGAAACACGTGAGTTAAGATCAAAGTCTAAACTGTCTGTAAGTTGAGTAGTTCAAATCATTTTACTTTAAAAAAGAGAAATAGCATTGAAATATATATAGATATAAAAATCAAACCTCTATGCTAACTTTTACGTGATCCACACCTAAAGAAATCGACACAAAATCTTTTTATGATGCCGTATCGAAACATTGCTGCTTTTGAAATGACAACACAAAGAAATCTCTATTTCCTGATTCCTCCTCGTGAAGCTAGTGACCCTTTACCCTGATTTTGATGGTGCCATTTCAAACTCACAGGTGTGTCTGATATAGACAGCAAAGAAAGTTTAAGATGAAAAGACATCACAATTGCACTGACCTCAGTTTGCAAATCTGGTTAGGATTTGCAGGATTTGAACTTGAAATGCACAGCATAATTTGAACATAACGTCTATGGTCATTAAGTTTTAAGAGGCAGGACTATTTATCTAACAGAATATCCCCAAAATATGGTAAAGTTTTTTGTGTATATAAACTCGTGAAGCTATTTCCAGTAGAAAATACACTGTAAATAAAGTTACCACATTCATTCAAGGCGGTGCCAACCTTTTCAGGCCAGATCTTACTAATGATAGTAAGACTTAAATACCTATACAAATAATGACAATAAGAAAATCATTGTATCAAGGGACACAAAGAAACACAAGGGCAACACTTTTTTTCACCTTTTATCTAAATCTTTCCAGTATTCTTCAAAAGAAATTTACAGTCAGTTTGGGCCGAACCTAAAGCTTGAATAGCAAAAAGCTGGATGCTAAGGCCTTTTGAATGGTATTTTAAAAGCACACAGATTGTAACTACTTTTATTTAATTCAGGGAGGATTCCTACCACTGCATTCAAAGAGAGAAAGCATCAATATGAGCTTTCAAAAATACTGAAGTGTATAATAATTTCATTTGGGTCATTTTCCTAAATTCTTCTCTGCTGTCTTCCAACAGAGCTTTAAATAAAATTTAAGTTCCTTGTTTAGAATGTGTCTTGGTAAAGAAAACACTCAGGTTTGAGCTTAGTCACAGATGAACAACTGCCTTGAACCCATGCCCTTGCTTTTAAAAATATTATTGACTGGATTGTTACAAGGCCAAACTTGAATCATCATTTCAGCACTTAACAGCTTAAGATACTAATTTAGGATTATGATAAACAAGAAGATGAATGTCAAAGTTTTGCAAATGTAAGGGTAAAAATTCTGCAATTGTTTAAGGTACCCACCCAAAATTGTAGAGGCCTCAGAGTTCCAAACCTATCCCTAAAAAAAGTTAATTAAAAAAATTATCTGNGTATTGAATGTGAAATTTTCACAGCATTATCTACAGTAAGTTCAGAAAAAAAAACCCATTTTTAATGAATATGAAGAGAAGCTGTTCCTAAACATACTGGAAGATAAAGACCATAGAAGTCTAACTACAATATAGACAACACTGAAGATGACAGTAGAATTACATAGATTTGACAGGACTACACAAAAGAAAACTTGCAATGTAATTATTCTTTCAAGCCATGTTTGAACTCAAGCCACCTCCAAGCTCCAGCTCAGCTCATAATTTTAAAACCAAGTAATACACTGAGAAATGGACATTTTCCATAAAGAAATTTTCAGCCCTAACACACTTGTGTATAAAACAAAACACATGAAATATCCCACCAACATTCTAACAGAATTTGTCCCAGTTAAAAAAAAATTGGTGCAAAACCAAGGGACAGAAATTAGAAGTCCTTACCACCTGATCTCACCCTCAGAACTGCATTATTCCATTGCTAGTGCAGAACAGCTAGAGAGAATCCTATTTTCATGATAGGTAATCACATTTAAAATGTAGACTTCTAAAGTTTCATCTAAAGTGCTTGTGAAGGGATGGAACTTGACCATTTGGGTCTCCCAAGAATAAAATACAACATAAAGAATAAAACCACAGAGGGAGACCAGTTTCTTTTCAAATCTGAAAATTCCAATTGGAATTACTAGGTGTGCATATGAAGACTAAGAAAACGATTAAAAAATTATACCTTGCCCTGGCACACTGTGTATAGTTTGGAAATTTGACTAGAATGCAAGCATGACTTTTTGAGGATTCTTAAATAAAACCCCCCCAAAAATCCTTGAATGCTCAAGTATGTGACTCCTCAAGGAACTGGCTCATGTTTCTTCACACCTGTTTCCCCTTCACTCTAAGCATGTGTTGTAGCTTATCCTGAGAGGACTGATTTCTCCACAGCACTTTTGAAATATGATTTCTATTTTTTTTTTGTCCCCCTGAGGAATGCTATTGTTTAGGCCTCTTGTCAACACACAATTTAACTACAGTATCTGAACCCACAGTTTTAAGTAACATGTTCTGATGTATGCAAAATGCACCCATGAGACCAGTCTAATTTTTTTCCTTTGAAGCCACTGTAGCTGTCCTTGCCACAGAACAGAGGGCACATATAGATGGCTCGTTGTCTTGTCACTGCAGCAATTATATCTATCTTTCTCCTTTTCCCTTTCAAGCACTTCTGTAACTCTCTTCCTGTCTCCTCTTGCAACTCCCAAAAATCTCTTCACAGTATCAAATTTTCCCACAAACATTTCATCCATTCATAAGAAGCATTAATCTTTTAACATAAGAATGCTTCCCAAGTTATTCTACAAAGCTACTATTTGCTTCTTCCTCGGATACCTTTTATATTTTCATTTCCACCACAGGAAATCAAGAAACCACTGACACTGTAGTCAAGCAGTGGACAAAGCCACCTGTCAATAAACCTGCTTTTCAATTTACCTTTGCACCAAGCTTGTTCCATCTTCTATGTTCAGCACCTATTGCAAGAAGTACAGCAGGGTCAAGTTCTTTCTGTAGCTCTTACTGATATGTTTATTTTCATTTGTGTTCTTTATCTTAGCAGTGACTGACTTCAGAGAATTGCGTTTAAGATAATTACACCACTAAATATGACAAAAACCAAATTCACACCTGAATTAATTTAGCATATCATCTCTGCAATTATTATTGCCTTGCTCATAAGAGGAGTATCTCCTCAAGCTGGAAGGCACCATCCTACTGCTTTGTATGTATTAATTACAACAGGTGCTGGCTTTCAATTTTTGTAGTTTGCAGTCCTGACAGTAAAAGTGTGTCCCGAATTTGGCCTTTGCTCAAGACCATAAATCAGTCATCTGTAAATCAAATGCCAATGGCAAAAACATGTGAATGTGTAAATCTGCAGCTATGCAAATAAGGAATTAAAAACCTCTTTCTTGTACTTGTTTAAAAGTAGAATGATAATCTGCAAGGCTCAGATTACATGATCCGTATCTGTAAAGTGACCCTTATAGAAGGGGTCTCTTAAAAGACTTGAATTTGCCTGATTATCTGCATGTATGTCAAAACAAAGCCTTTGATTTGGTCTTTATTCTACTGTCAAACCTGTCAGCCTTTCGTTTTGCTCTCATACAGTAGCACTTCATTTGATTAGCCTCTTTTATATTTTACTTATTCAAAGTAAACCATTTGATTGCATCAGTCACACTGAAATAATTATTTCCTTCAGATTCCTAACAAATACAGATTTCTCCAAAAGAAAAACTGCAATTACCATGAATTTGATTATCTGGAGAATGTCACTGCTTAGAGTTCCCTGTTCATTAGAAATTCACTAGAAGCTAAATTAAATTAAATTTGTGCTGGCAACTTCTGTCTTCTGTCAGAATTTGCTTATTAAAATGTGTAACTGCATAACTGGCTAGAAGGAGCAGTGTGACGTACCTGATCAATACATGAACTAAATGAAACATAACCAGTGTTTTGCACTGGCATCCCTTTGGGTTGCTACTGCTTGCTTTTCTTTAGAATCTTCACTAGTAGGGGGAAGACAGAAAATATAAGGTGGATACCTAAATCAGACAATAACTCTGTAAGATTTTAACAAGCACAAAGCACAAAATACACAAAAGTCAGTAATGTGTGCTGTATGTTCAAAAGGGAATTATTTCTTGTATTCTTCACCTGGGCCAATCCCTAAAATTTAGGATTGTCTCAAAATCTGAAACAGTCTGAAATTCAAAATTCACATGATGTTTACAAACAGCAGTTGAAATACCAAAATAAACTTGGGCCATCTAATCCATTAACCCACTCCTTATGACAGTCCATGATGGCTGCTTTATTGGAGAGAGAAAAACATCCTGTGCTAGAGATTTGCTAAATAACCCTCCTGAAATACAAGCTTTTGTAATTCTCACCAATCAATAATTGCCTCATACCAATTATTTACTCTTCCTTATTTATCATAGTCCAACGTACTACAAAAGCTCTCATATCAACAGATAAGGGAATTTGAAATTCCAAAATTAACACAAAATTCAGTGAGAAACAGGCATTTAGTACCTCACAAATGTAATTTTGCACCTGCTTGAAGCTAACATGTCAGATTACATTCATGCTTACATAAATGTTTATGGTGCTTATTTATGTTTTAAAAATGATAATTTTTTAATCAAAGCACCCAATTTATGTAACCCATGCTTTATTCTATTGCCTGAATCACTACTTTTCACTTGTAGTCACTTCAAATAGTGAAAACACTGTTCATATGCACAGAGACCCTTTGTAGTAACATGTAATTTCTAGTTCACACATTTTTCAGACAGCAGAATTGATCCAGATAACTGGATCTTGGACAGTCTCCCCTACTCCACCATTTGTTAAAACTAAACTTTGAAAAAGTATTAGTTTTTAGCAAGTCAATCCCACTGAGAGATATGTGGCTTTATTAAACATGATAGCACTCCAGGTACACTATGGTGATGAAGCTTTACATTCAGGCTATGGTTAATTAGGAGTTGTCAGACAACATGACATCATGCTGACAAGAACACTATGTGGCTTTCCTGCTCTTGACATAGTCCCTACCATCCAACCTTAAGCCTCTTAGGAAGGGTTACAGTCACCTTTCAGCCTTGCTGCAGTTGAACTGGGATTTCACCTATTGGTGCTGCTCAGAAAACAAAAACAAAACAATACAAAAAAACCCCAATACATACAAAACCCAAACAAAAAAAACCCCCAAACAAAAACCCAAACCAAAAAAAAAAATCCCACAAAACCAGCAATACATTAAGGAACCAGACATGTTGCTTTTAAACTGTTTGAAAAAAAAACACAAAGACCCTTCCACCTATTTTGACCTTCAGTCACGACTACCGATTTCTGATTATCATAATCCATGATCCTACAACCAAACACAACCCCTAGAAATCAATGCTGTTTCTATAAACTCCAATGAATCTGATTTTCAGCTGTGAGAACTGCAGTTACTAATTCCATTTCTATTTGGTTTCATCATGCATTCCTGCATATTCTTTTGGGCCCTCAACAAGCAAAAAAATAAAGCCACTATACTTGTAGACAAATTTAATTGATAAGCCACTACTGCTAAACTAAGGATAGCTTTAGGTACCTGCCAAACAATGCAGTTGTACACTGTTTTAACACTTGTACATAAAATGCAAGACAAGTATCCTTAAGTAAAACTTTCATTATTCTAACTCTCAGCATCACTTAACAGCAGTTTTATGAAAAGGCTAATGAAAAAGTTTGGTGTATAGGTTGATCATAGTAATGATTGAGAGGAAGAATGCTTGCTTTTCCTTCTAGAGTGTTTTTCCCACTATTCTTTGAGACTCAGGACCTTGAGCATCACCTCTTCAAAAAAGCACTATGTTACTCAGGTTACTTAAGAACACAGAACTACATCTGTGCTATTCAACCCCCTGATGGAGGTTGTTGAGGTTTTTAAGGGTGGATGAGTCAGAACACTATCTGTATTCAGTACAGAAAGACCAAAAAAACCCAACCTATTTAGGGAAAGAAAATACCAGAAAATAGAAATAACAGAAGAAAAGGGTCCGCCTTTGGAATTTCCTACTTTACAGCAGCATTAGCTATGATGTATCACTGTTATGGAACAATACATCTGAACAGAAAAATACATTACATGCTTCAAAAACACTGAAAGTAGGAGTCTTAAAGTGTTGTCATAGCATGCCTTTACTCTAAGATACATTCTGACCTTTTAAGTACTTACTTCTCTCCCTTTGCCCTCTCATACATGAACTTTTCCATTACATCAGCACCTTTGAAAGTCTTTTTAGCTTTTGTTTTAGCTTTTAAATGTTAAGAAGCTGCATAATTCCAGAAAGGTCAGTTTTTGTCAAAACACTCATGAAAAGAAATCAGACTATTTGAATAAAAATGAACACAGAGCATCTATGACACAGTCCTCTCTGAAATAGGAAGCTACATGCTACATACAACAGTAAAGAAAGGAAATTCAGACCGGCAACAGTAAGATGCTTATTCCAATAGAAAATAAGGACATGAAAAAGACTGGCATCAGAACAGTAGGACACAACAACAAAGTTCACATTTGTACAATTCTGGTTTACAAACAAGTAGAAATTGACAATTTTTATTTCTATTTTTGTGCAGACAGCCTCATTGGAGCAGAAATACTATTCCAAGGTCACATCTGATGGAGGTTATGCACTCCAGACACAGCCTCATAATTGACATATTGCATTCAATACCTGATCCTTCCAGTGCAGAAGTGACATTCAACCATTGCACAGTGAAACATCATACAACATACCCTAACTTGATACCTGTGTTCCATGGGCACATCCCATCTGTATTGCTCCTCACAGGTTGGTCACGTACGTAAGTACACCCAGAAGAGTCCACAGGCTGAGGATAGACAACACATTTCCACACTAGCTCTTGTAAGGTTACTGTGCTCCACATACCCCATGATTGGTTGATGCTTATCACTCTTTGCTTAAACCTGATTATTTTAAACAAACAGCATACCAAATAAGCTATTACACCATTTTTCCTCCTTCGGTCATCTTGGTCTCTTATTTCTATTACAATTTGCACCTGCTACTATGACACTGCATTTTAGGATTAATCTGCCTGCTTTTGCTTTGCTGGTATTCTGTTTAAGAGCTACACATGAACCCTGAGTCACCTTCTAAGGTCATCTGCCTAAAAAATGTTTGAAGCGACTGTAATGTTAAAGCATGACAGCTGATGTTATTTACATCTCTGCTGACCAAGAGAGAGCCTGACTTTAGATAACCTAGAGGCTTTCCAATAATGCATAATCACCTCTTGATAAAAACCATGGCTCCACTGGAACCTGAAAAACTTCTAGACTTCAACTAGAAGTCTATGTTACCATTTCTAATACAAATCTTTCCAATTTGTCCTATGTCATATTATTATCAAGGTCTTGTAAACATTCTGTTTATAAAGACACTTCAATTCATCATGAGAGAAAAAATGTCCCTCTCCATGCATGCCCATTTGATCTCTACATCACTGACCCAATTCCAGCCTTTAAAACTTACATGATGTTCATTACATTAGTTTGCACTGGATACACTCATTACTTGGTTGCTGTTTCTTACCTCTAACTCATTTAAATTCTTCCTCCACACCAGCTTCTATTGCAGCACCTCCATGACCACTACTGACAGTCACCGATTTGATTTACAAATAGCTCTGATGGGATCAGATGTTGCCAAAGAGACAGTAAGGAAGCAGAGGGAAGCTAGGAATCGATATGAGAAAAATAACAAAAGGAGAAAAGCAGAATGGAAAGAGCACAGAATATTGGTTTAAATAATACTGACTAATAAGATTCATCTGTCAGCACCTAATGGGTGCACATTGTTTAGTGATTAGTCATTGCTGGTCTTCACCTGTTTTCCTCAAACCATGAATTCATAGTGAGAAGAATCTACAGTGAGAATCAATTCACCTTGAACTGCAAGATACTTTACTTTGTATACTGCTATATCCAGGTTTCTTACTGTTGTAACAGAAGCTCCCTCTTTGTAAGGACTTACCAACATCTTAAACGCTAGCTCCGCTTGTTTATAATTTTCATCCTAATTACAGACTCAATCATAAATATTCATGCAGCACCATACTGTAAAGGCACATTCCACTTTCTAGATCACAGATGAAGGCAGTTCTCTAAACCACTTACTGTATGACCCCTACACAGAGGCATAAAAAAAAAAAAAAAAANNNAAAAAAAAAATGTGGTGGTTATGAATGAAAAAAAAAAAAAAAACAAAAAACAAAAAAAAAATCCTGAAACGGTTCAAGTATGATGAAGCTTTTCTAATGGGGAGAACACATAGTAGCAATTCAATTATATACTGCTGTTTCCAAATGTAATGTCTCACTTGGGGGATAGTTGCTGAACATGCTTGCTTAAATGCCTTTGCAGGATATATACAGAAACAACATTGGAATTTGGCTCCTAGTTACAGAGTGCTGGTTACTAATTTAACTATAAAGATACCAGACCTCAAATTCTTGATTTCATGCCCACTCAACTGTCCAAACAAATGGCTCATCTCAGTTGGATTTAAATCCACATAATTATTAAAGAAGAAATTAATAAAGAAATTAATAAAGAAAAAATCTATATATTTATAAAAAATATAAAGATGATAAAAAATCATCTTATTTTCTATTGATGCAAAGCAAATCAGAATATTTGGATCAGTTGCCAGAATAATTTAATGCATTTCATTATAAGTGAATTCAGAGGGATTGAGGTTTTATTGACCTAGGTTTAACCACAGCAAATGTCTTGTGATTAATAACTATTCAGAACAATTAATTTTCACTGAAAATCTATAGCATTAACACGTAGTCCATATCAGAAGACCTCTCCCATTCCAAATAGCTCCTTATATAGGGCTGTGTTTTTATTGTTTCTACCTACAGTAGATTATCTCAGAATCACTGGGATTGTTCAATAAAAGTTTAACCGTCTTGCGCTATTAATGTGCTGGTGCTCCATGTGGAGTGCTCGTTTCCTTCCTTTTATTGAACGCCAAACGGAGGGACACAATGGGTGTGTTGTGCTCTGTCTAGCACGGAACGTGCGATATCTGTAAAAAGGAGGTGTGAGCTGGCTTTAATACCACCACTCTTAACAGCACAAGTACCACAAACTAATCAACCACAGCACTGGGCCATGTAGCCCATTGAAAGCTGGTGAAAAAGCTGCTTTTTATTATGACCTACATACTGCACAGCAGCAGTTGGACAATTTAAATCTAACACCGAGGCTGAACACAATGCATAGAATCCACTAGTGATGAACTCCGTGATGTAAGGCAAACATGCTCACGAGTTCTATCTATAATATTTTATTTAACCCGCGTTATCCTGATAATAAAAAACACAATGACAATCCAAACAAAAAATAATCCTCGCGTTTTAGTAGAATTATCTACTAAAAAATTTATCATCTCTTGGAAGCATCCTTTTGAATCAGCAACCATATGGAACACCACTCACATCGAAACGCTTAAGGACAACGCAGTCCGATCAGTGAATTAAGCAACCACTCTAAACCAGGCACGGACCAAAGCTAACCTTCCGAGGCACGGATACCAAGAGAAGCTCGTTTCTCACACGAAGTTGTGCCCAGCTGTGCCACAGACCCGCACCAGCCCGTGCCCAGGTACCTCTCCCGCAGCAGCCGAGGCGCACAGCGGCTCCCTTTTGTGGCAGAGTCCAGCGGCAGCAGCTCTCCCGGCGGGAGCAGCCCGGGAGCCGCAG
>WEIU01013006.1:0-13036 GCA_013389925.1 Aegithalos caudatus | reverse complement strand
CGCCGAGAGCCGCCCGGGCCCGGGGGCTGCAAATTACCGTGTGAACGCGCCCAGGGAAGCGCCTCTGATGCACCCAACTGAAGCGCCAAAATTGACAGGGCACTGTATATGCACTTAGGGTAAATAATTGTCCTTAGGAAATAGCCATTAGGTATAACCGTTGTACGATAGTCAGATGGTTTTCCAACAACAAAGCTAAATCCCCACTCATTCGCAATAAACTAACCCCTGACATCACAATTCCTAGTGTTCATAAACACATTGGTTGATCTTAAAGTGTTAATGGTTGTTGCTTGTTAGACGACTTCCAATGATTGTACATTGCAATCGCCGTGTAAACCAATTTTATTCTATTTAGAATAACACTTTTTTTTTTTTTTTTTTTTTTTATTTCAGTTAGAAGCAGGAAGAAAAGGAGATATTTGTGAGCAATTTAAAACTGCTCATAAAAATTTCCACTCTTCAACACCTGTCACAAACTCGTACCTCAACTGCCTAAGGAGTCAGGAATATAAACTAGAGAGCACAAGCAGCACCCATCACCTAAAGTTCTCAAAAAGTAATTTAGAATCATTAAACGTATCTAAGGAAGTACACTGTATTTCATACAAAAAAGTTCAGAGTATTGATTTCTCTGAAAGTGAGTACTGAGTCACTTTCAGAGTTTCAGAGTTTTGTAAGTTTCCCTGAAAGTGAATACGGAGCTCTGTGAAAGTGACCTGGGAGGGGCTCACAAGGAAACAAGTAACTAAATTCTGTTTAGATCTCTGAGGTGTTGGAACTGAAACCTTCCAGTATATTTAAACAGGTGCTTCAGCATGAACGCTTAGTCTTGTTTCTTTGTGTCCTAGCCTTCTCAAAAAGAGATGGGTGGATGTCTACGTCTCTCAAACTGCACCTGAAAGTAAGGGTCTGTTCTAGCATCTGGTGAAAGTACTCCCTGCTTCTGTGAGTCAAATACATACTTTTGGTGCCATTGCTACTAAAAGTTCTGGAGTACTTTTTGATCAAATAGGGATGTCTGCTGATTTAGCAACCCAATTCTGAAGCTTTTGCCTGGAAAACATTAAACTACTGAAGTAATTATTTACATACTAAGTATTAAAACAAAACCAGGCTGCATTACAAGAACACCATTTCACCATGATTGGTTCACTAACTTTTTTTGTTAATAAACAACATGAGACAGATTGCACATCCAGTCTCTTTTCAATGCATTGATAGAGTCACTGGCTTAAAAAAAAAAACCACAAAAAAACCCACAAAAAAACCACAACCCCACCAAAACCAACCAACCAACCAACCAAAAAGCTTTTCAGTAAGGGAAGACAAACATGCTTTCTATCACTTTTTTGCACTAAGTGTGGTTACTATCACAGTACTCTCCACAGACGGGCTGAAATAGCTTTTGGAAACAGAGGCTATGAGTTTTTAAACAATATGTTACAGCTTAGAAGGGTTTCAGAATGTTTGTCCATATCTCCGTATCTATACATACACAGGCACCTGAAAGTACAGTGGAAGTATATCCATTAAAATGTTTTTGATTTTTTTTTAAATAAAACCTGGTTTAAGATTTCAAGTTCATAATTCAGTATTTAGGGAACTAGAACTCTTTAATGCAGGTAACTCTTTTATTCAGAAAAGGCTGATGGAGCTTTTTCCTGCAGTATTTCATAAGACTTAACAATATACATGTACGTGCAACCTTTCCTTCTCTGCAGTTTCATAAGTGATTAGGCAGAAATTAGAAGAAGCTTAACCCAACTGCAGATTATGGCTCCAATTCAGCAAACAACTAAAGCACAAATTGTGAGAAGCTAACCTGACTTTATCTAAAAGCTCCACAGAAGTCCTAAAAACAGTTTCTGATGCATGCTCTCCTGGCAAATTTCTCCTGGCAAAACCCACTAAAATCAAAACAAAGGATGTAAACTGGACCAACAGTGAAGCTGTGAAACTGAGTAACCTCTGATAGACCCCAAGGCTCAGTTGCACTGGTATGTCTGTGTTTCTAGGAAAGCTCCAGAACCAGGCAGCTGAAATAATGGCTGCTAGCATGCTCCTCTTAGACAAAAATTTAAGTGCAAGGCATAGAGTCAATACTGACCCTACAATGAGTATTTAAGTGCTTAAAGATAACCACTTGCCTGCTGTATTAGAACAGAGCTGAAAATAGAACACATCATTTGGTATCTTTGCTCAAATCCTACTCCCACGTTAATTCAAATGAGCTTCCTGATCTCACTTGTAGTACCTGGAGAACAGTTGATCAGAGCAATCACAGCTGAAATAAAACTAGTGTTCACCAATTCTTCAGCAGAATGTTGCTAATAGTCTTCAGTTTTGGGACAGAAATAACATTATTCTCAGCCTTATCTATAGATACTTGTAGCAGCATATCATTCACCACGGTAGTTTAGCCTGTCCTGATATTTTCCTTTACAAACTGGTTTCCAGCTGTCTCAAACCAGCTCCACAACATATATGACATATATCTCCATTAATGCAACATTTAATTCTTAAATCAACTCAAGACCTGTGATTTGCATACAATGTATTAAAACTCATCATTTTATGAATAATTAATTTGCATTCTAATGCTTTTAAAAGCATGAACAATAACAAATATTAAAAGGCATTGTCACTCTTGGACAGGAAATGTCAAAAGAGCAGATCCTAAGTTAAGAAGCAATTACTAAATTAAAATCATTAAAATTTTATCTATTGCATGGCATTGAAATTATTCCTGTGTATATTAACTATCCAAGTAGGAAAACACCTAGTGTTGAGCCATCTTGAAGACCATTAACAATTACCGATCTTTCTCACCCTCATTCAATTTCTGTAATCACTTGATGATGGATTGAAATGAGAAAGACTTATGAAGGCAAATTGGACAGCTATAACCATAAAGAAATCATCATCTATCAAAGGTCTCAAATTTAAAAAGACTGATGGTTTTAAAAATATTTTTGGTCAACTTGCTTGAATGCAAAGCAGTAGATAAACATAATGCATACCTGTAGGTGTATATGCTGAAGTACAGAGTAGTTAACATTGTTTTTCCAAGGTTCCAAGTGATGACAACCCTGTGAAAAAAGCACTGATATCCAATTCCCAAGATATTACTATAATTAACTGCCTGAGACACAGTCTGTAGACGAGTAAATGGGAATTCAGACATTAAGTGTTAACTTCATCCAGGGTCAGACTTGTTTGTAGCTCTTCCAGCTACTGAACAATGAGTGCAACTCTAGTTATTGGCTTTGTATTTTCAGTTTCTCACCACTAACACCTCTGATGAATTTTCTATACTGTGGATTCAGTCAGATACTTGGCAAAGATGCTGACAGAGAATTCTAGATCGAATAAAGCAACGAGTTGATTTAAGTACTTACAGTGTGTCATGCATTTAAATAAAACAATCACAAGAGCATTGCAGAAACATTTTTTAGAGTGTATTTTGGAAACTCTTATCACAGGAAATATATTCTTTTATTCACAGTTGCCTTTTGGGACACAATCCTCATCATGTGAGTACAGCCATAAAACAGGAAAGAGGAGAGAAGTAACTTTGATTTTTCTTAAAAACAAATATTTAAAAATTTTAAAAGGAAACCCTGAAGCCATTTTGTAATTAATTAGAGATGAAAGAGTCTTAACCTAATATGACTAGATCCCTCATGTTTTATACCAGGGTTAGAAATGCTGCTCAATTCCTGCAGCAATTTCCACACTATTTCCTATCCTACATTTAGTATTTTACTTTCTGATATAATTCAGTAAAAAGGCAACAGTAAAGTATAACTGCTTCAAATACAAAGAGTATTACAAAAAGTAAATTAAGATGCTTTTTAGCTGTTCAGACATACAGTTTTGGATAAATTTCTGCTGCATTTTAAGTAAGATTTAAAAAAATCTAAAATAGACCCATTATTTTTCTTTTCCATTATTTCCATATTTCTCTTTCTGTTAGCTTGGCTATGAAATTTTGTTACTTAATGCATTATATAAGTTTAAAAGCTACATATACGTACATATATACACACTATGACAACATATATATAGCTTTGTTTTCACTTATCCCAAGAAATCTCAAATTTTATGGTATATTGAGCAGATTTTAAATCAGGAGAGCTACAGCATGGATAAATATTCCATTTTCAGATCTTTAAGATAGTATTTGGGAGAAGAAATGTAAGCTTGAGCTCAAAAAGACATATTATTCAAGGTTCTCCCAAAAATGAATGCTTAAATATGCAGTTTTAAGAGAAATAGCAAACCTTCAAAACAAAACACATAGAAAGGAAGTGTCTTAAAGTGATCCTCAGAATTTTGGAAATATCACCAAGAGGTCAACCATAACCTAAAGCAAAACAAAAAATGAGAACTGCCACTGAAATGCACTGTGCTTTCATAGAATGCCAAGGGTATTGTCAAGGCAATTAATAGTTTATCTGGTCAACTTGTATTTGAAAGTTTTCCAGTCCTGATTGTGTGATATACTGGAAGTTCCATTAAATAACTACATTAATTCATAGCCCTAAGCAAGAGTTCAGATTAAGTTCTGAAGAACACCCCTGGCCACCTAGCTTCCAGAATCAAAAAAAAAGCAAGTTTTGCCTCCCTTTTGAACTGGAGATTCTTACAAGCCTAGATTCCTGTGAATGCTAGCCTCAGCACAGAGGCCTGAGTTTCTGACAGTGATAGAAATTTTTGCTTCTCACTGTATTGGAAAACCAAACTTGGCAGCATACATTATGAAGTCTTATTGCATATTCTACACTTGTGTAGAAAAGTATAAATTTGAGATTGATAACTACATAATGAAAATGAAGTGTTTCCCCATCTTTTCTCCAAGAGCAGGGCAAACAGAATTGTTAAATATTTTTTTAAAAAACTTCTCAATAAAGGGTTCCTCACATATTGCAATTTATAGAGGAAGTATAATGAACAAATATCCAGGACAAAGGTTATTCCCCTTGCTTAGACACCAACAGCCAACTCCTCTATGCTAAACTCTATTGTTATCCTTCATCACCTTATCCTTACCTAAAACCTAAAGCCACATCCTTTGACTATTGCCATTGTCCTGCTGAACTTCAGCTTCTCCACTGGCATCACTTCCTCTTCCTTAAATCATTGCTTCAGCTTTGTAACTCCTGAGAGCAGCTGCCAGAAAGCCTCAGGCCCTTGTATTCCCAGTTTGCTGTCCCTTCATTTCAAAAGCTTTCTTCATACTACTTCATGGGTTGTTCTTTCATACTCTAGTAATTAGGATATGCATTCCTCATCTCCATTTTGAGAAACAATTCTAAACATCTGATGACTACATTTACATAATATCAATTGTGAGAAATGGGGAAAAATGGCAGGAAAAAGAGTTTGCTAGTGGAAAAATGGAGTGGGAAGATTCATTTTCATGTTGCCCACAATTCTTGCGAATGCTTTGCAAGAGACTTTTGCAAGTGATCTAGACCTCTTCATGATTCCTACCTCAGGCCTGCTTGGCCCAAAGATCTAAACCAACAAGAAACAATTAAAGCTGTTCTATTTCTGTACAGCTAGAACTATCTAGAGACAGCTGAGTCATTGCTAATAATTAGGATGGGGGTTGTTAGTCTTTAAAAAAAAAAGATTTGTTTGTCCATATCTATATTATTTTTTCCCTATAGCCTCAATCTCTCTCAGCCACCTGCATTTTGTTGTATTTTTCTACCCCTTGCACTACTACCCAGCAAACAATAAATATGCTTCTTAATATACCTCTGACCAACCTAATTTTTGTTCAATCTGGCATAGGAAAAACAAAGAAGAAATTAAGTAACAAAATCAACCCCAAATGATCTCTTTCTAGCTCCCCCACCCATCACTTTCAACATTGCACAATGCCGAGAATCAGCTTACTAAAAATAGAGAGCACTTCCCTAGACATGACCATACTTGTGGTTCTCATCTCAAAAGTGTTGTTCTTGCCTGATTAGATTGGCCTATTAAGTGATAGAGAGCATGTTGGGCGAGTCCAATCTGTCTCTGACGCTCCTCAGAGCTAACCAGAGAACATTTAAAGATCTGCCCTTCATTACAGCTAAACTCTGCATTCCCTGAATGCAGCATTTTTTCACATTCACAGTCCCCCTGGAAAAATTAGTATTTAAAACCTAAGCTCAAAAATATCAGAAAGAAATGCCAGTAGCTATGGTATTTCAGATCATCATTGGTTAGAAGCAGTAAGATTTGGAAAGAGCAGACGAATGGCAACATCAGCAGCAAATAAGTATGATAAAGGTAGCAAGTCACCATATTTTTCCAAGTTCTTTGAAGACAGGAAGTTTTAAATAAACTTGGAAAGGGGACTTAAATTTTATCAAATCTGAGAACTTGGCAGCATCGCTCTATGCCAGATGAGGTCACAAATCAATCTCAAAACACTTCTGACAAAGTATAAATACCATAGCAGGGTATGTCTAAGTCACACTAACATGTCTGGCTGGCATAACGACAATAGCACAGTTGATAAGGTAGCAACCAGCTTATCCACAGAATTCTTTTCATGAAGAGGTCATTTCTTCTTTTGTGCTAGGAAGTGAAACAATGCCAAAGCATTCCAGAATTGCTTAAACAAATAGCAGCATCTACCTCCACTTAGATGTTAACAATTTGTACTTTTTTGGTAGCTTATTTATTTTCTCTAGAGTATAACATAACATATTAGGAACTTTAGCAGACCACCTGCCAGATGTTTCCTTCATTCTAGGAAGTGAATCAGCTTTTTTGCTACAGTACTTCTAGATTACAATTGCCTTCTCATTTGGCTTTTGGTTTGGCCATGGTTTGGCTTCTTGAACTTTATTTAATATTCACTTCCTTTTAGCCTGAAGTGACTTTCAACTCTACCTTAAGCTTTGGTCTTGAACAGTATTCAAGCAATAGATATAAAATTATGAAACATGACTATATTAAAAGGTCTGCTGCCAGTTTTCCATAAGGTACCTCACTTACATTAAGAGTTTATCACAGAAATTTCATCTAGACTTCACACTAGGGAGGGGAAAGGTGAAATATTCAAATAGGAATGTGATCCTTCTCCTCCACACAGTGCTGGAGAGGCCACCCCTGTAGAGCTGCAGTACTGTGTCTGGTTCTGGGCTTCTCTGTTCACACCCTGGAGACTCCAGCAAAAGGAACACAGAGTGGACTAAGAGAACCCTCCCTCCTAGCAGGAAAAGCTGAGAGACCTGGGACTATTTAGCCCAGTGAAAGCTGGGAGAGGGTTGGTGTGGGGCAGGGGCCAGCATCTCATCTACCTGCACACACCCTGAAGGGTGGCTGTGTGCACTGACTGAGGTTGAATGCAGTGGTATACAGGATCAGAGAAAATGGGCACAAACTGAAGCATAGAAAAATCTGTCTGAACATCAGGACACATTTTTTTAGTGTGAGGGTGACTGAGCAGTGCCACAGGTTGGCCAGTGGGTGTTGCGTCTCTGTTCTAGAAAATATTCAAAATCCTTCTGGATATCATCCTGGACAAGTGATTCTAGATAGTCTTGCTAAAGCAGGGGGGATGAGCCAGACAATCTCCAGAGGTCCCTTCCAACCTCAACCATTCTGTGATACAAGAAAAACCAATTGTCTAAGTTTTTGTGTTTCAATTACTATAGATATTTATTACTCTCTGGCACAAAAATTTAGATCTTTGATTTCTTCAAATACAATCTGATGCAGATCACCAGAAACACAAAAAGTAGTATCAGAATCTCATAAGGACGTTTGAATACTACAGCCTCCTAGCATTTAACTTTAAGGAAGCATGGTGGAGG
The DNA here is from genome assembly GCA_013389925.1 of Aegithalos caudatus. Lineage (NCBI taxonomy): Eukaryota > Metazoa > Chordata > Aves > Passeriformes > Aegithalidae > Aegithalos > Aegithalos caudatus. The sequence goes on along the minus strand of WEIU01013006.1, from coordinate 5,210 downwards.
TTTGCTCAGCATCATTTTCTGAAATAAACTGCAGATTTAGTGTGGGAGGAAAAGAACTACTGTATATAAACAAGACGAAAGAAAACAAGAGACTCAAATGTATTCAGGATTTAGAAGCTCACAACACTGATGTTGTTTCCATAGCAACTAATATACTTGAAAGCAGGGAAAAAAACAGGGTGAGGATTTTAAAGGACAGCACCACATACAGATTAAAAGCAGATACTGCCCACCCACTGATAATCTGAGGCTTGGACTGATGAAATTATGCAGTTTATAACAAGATGTTACAACACTTGTTAAGGGAGTCAAGATCCAATGAAGCTACCATACCAACTAAATAAGACTGGAAGAATAAAAACAGCACAGTGAAACACCCCTGGTACTTGACAGTCTCTCTTCCAACTCTCTAGCAGGCTAAACTCAAGATGAACAATGCACTACCAGTTAATGCAGTTGTGCCTTGGGCACTCACCACTCACTGTCAAAGGCACTGTCCAATGTTATTTCTCTCATTAGTCAGAATAAATGACCTATGTGATTCCAAGAAAAGACAGGATAAAGTAGATAAGAAACATACATTGCACTAAGCTGAATCAGATGATTCAATTGGTTTGCAATGCTTATGATTTTATAGCTTCTTGTCCATGCAATTGATGGCATTGATATAATTACCCCTTTCATAAAAAAATACAAGCAAATAAGAGAATTTATACCTTTTGAGCTTGGGGAAGACAAAGGAAGACAATGTCAGTTCTAGAAATAATATGTAATAGTGGAAAAACACTTGGTAATAAAGGTAGAACTATAATTCTGCTGGATCAAGACCTTAACTGGTCTCTTTCACAGCAAATGCTTACAAAAGGCATAAGACCCATGAAAGAGTAAACCCCTTTATACAATTCTTCCATTTATTGTAATTTCTGAGAAATGAAATAGCATAAACTTGTTACTTAAGTGCTGTCTATGTTTAATAAATGGCTTTTGCACCAATGGCAGAAAAGCCTTATGAACTGTATATTTCTATATTAAGTCAGGCTACATCTGATAGACAGCAAAACTTCAGAATTTTCAACCATATAAAAGTTGCTTGGGAGGCAAAATCCAATTTCAAGCTAATTAGCCACATAGCATAGCTATATGCAGTTTCATCATCACACATGTCCAGGGACAGGAACCAAAGGAATTCCAAATCACAAGTGCCAGACTCCTACCCTTTGTAACTGACTTTGCAGGAGTAGGGTCGCAAAGACGTTCTTGCTTATCATAAAATGGGAACGTCATGGAAAGATCAGTCTGAAGCAAAGTTTCAGAAGGGTGCTAACAGCACTCTTAGGATCTTCAGAGCTGTGAAGTTAATGTCTATGAAATGAAATTAGTTCAGTGTACTATTTGCAAATACGTGGTTTGGTGTAATAATAATTTTCAAGTGTTCTGCCAATGATAAACAGGTAAAGTTGACATCTGCCCAAATCAGACTTCAGCTGATTTGTTCCTCATCTAGAATTTTTTTCACGTACCTTATCTTTTTAGAAATCAGTATCCTAACATCCATAAAAGAGGTAGAATACATAACCAAACAAAATCTACCAGATTCCAGAGTTTCCCTGTTTGATATATTTCAAACTATTCATATATTGATATACTTCTACTATATCTAATATTGATATATTTCCCAGATTGATATATTTCACTATTCAAATTATACAGAAAATTCTGGCACTGGATTGCTAAAATTTACTAATCAATTGTTATTAAAACAAAATAAGGAAAAGGCCTGATTTTTTTTTCCACCACAGTGGTGAAAAGGATGTAGGTGGGGACTATAATTGACACTAATTATTTGTAGGAAAGGTCAGGGTTACCTTTTACCAACACTGTGAGGCAGCTGATTATCTGTCACATCTCTGGAACACAGTCACGCATTTGTCAGTGACTAAAGGACAAACAGGCCTTGGCTAGCAATCAAACTTGGCAACATTCAACAACACAGCACAGCAGATGTCTTTTTAAAATAGGTAAATTGTAAGGCACTAGATAGTGTAACGCTGAAAAAAAGTCGATAAAAGCTACTGTTTAAGCACTTAATAGGTGACTTGGCAGTATGAGCTTCTCAGCATTTGAAGAGCTAAAAAGAACAACTATATCACAAAATTCCAACTCAGTTTTGAACTCCCTCAGAAAGTTTTCAGTTTCTACAGGACATGTAATTTAATTTATTTGATACATTAATACCATTTAGAACAAAAACTGCACATAAAAGGTGTAAGACAGACATCTATGTCAAGATAATGGGAAAATAAAGACTAGATTGGGCAGTTTAAAAGTATATAGTACCTCAAAAATTAGGGAATTTTGTCTCAAAGTCTCAGGAAATACTCCTCTAAAAGTTGAAAATTATCATACCACATTTTAATTATTATTTTTGCTGAAAAATCCAACCAGAAATCTGATACATATTGTTTGATAACTGATTTGTTACAGGGATACTCACTGCTCTAAGAAAAAAAGTTGTTTGTTATTCAGTATGTCCCTGGGGAAATTTACTGTGCATTAAGAGAAATCAAAATTGCACCATTGAGATCTTCTTACTGATTTTTCAGCAAGTGGAATTTACAGGGATGAGGCAGCTCATTTCCAAGTAACATTGCCTCAAATTCTAAACTCAGAACTATGAGAAAGGAAGAAATCCATATGCCTGTACACTCCTACTTAACAAGTTTTTTCAAACAAAATCCCTAAATGAAACAGTGTAACAAATTCAGTGAGACTTCACTGTATGAAATTTTGGATATAATAGCAAAAAGCCCTTGCTCTGCAGTGATTACCAGTGTTTAATTAAGATTATGTATAAACTTAATTTATTTTGGAGTACAGAGAGTTCATTTACAGTTATGCAGTTCTGCACCAGCCAGTTTGAATGCCATCAGCTCCAGCTTTTGCCTACATATATATACATTCAGTAGTCAAACAATGCTGAGAGACTGTAGTGGAGAATCCTGATACCACCACTCTTCTGGATACTGAGGAATGCTATGTCCAGGGGTTTATAACACCCATTTGGGCATTTCCATTCTCTGAAATTCTTCAAGTAATACTACAAAATTTCATGCCAAACCAGTAGTTCTGAGGGAAATTTCTGATTTTCCAGGGTCATGTTTCTAAAAATGGATTTTGATAGGGAAAAAAAATTGATCACTTGAGCTCTCCAAATAAGGGTAGTTTTAATTAGTAAGAATTTAGACTAGTAAAACAGGGAGAAAAAATTATGTAGACTAGTAGTCCTAGTGCACAGCAGTTATCAGCTTTCTTTCCTTTCTTGCCAAAATGCACTGTAGAATTGTGCTGTTCAAGCTTCACAAAGCACACTGAACCGTGGCTCCTGGTTTTGCAAAAGTTAGTAAGCAGTAGTTTGCAACTTGATACTCCCCAAGGGAAACACCACAACTTTTCTTAGTTCTCCTCAGCAGACACAAGGCTATTTCTAAATCAATCCAAAACCATTTTGAAGCACAAGTGCCAATAACTGCAGGAAGCTATCCTGCTTTTAATTTATAACTGACCACCTTTGGCTGACAGCATGTTGCTTAGTGTAAGCCACAGAGCTCTCATGCTTATCAGGTAGGGTAATTACTTTTAATTCCAGTGCAACAACACTAAAGCTTAAAAGCAGAAGGGTTAACAAATCTTTCTGACTGAGTAAAAGGCAGTGGGCCAGCATGACACTACTATTTTGTGACAGGCCTATAACTTTACCCATAACTGAGTGCAAATGTGATGTTTTCATCTGGTTTCTACTGGATGTATCTGAACAAGGAGGATGTTATTACATCTTCTGTTCTCAAGGAGTGACAAAGCCAGACAAGAAATATGAAAATCCTGGTATCTTTTCTGAATAGCTAATCTTTTATTTAGGAATAGAAAGATGTCTCATGCCAAAAATTAATAGAAAAACCCAACTCAAAATTGAGAGATGACAATCAGGGTAAGGGTGCAAGGTTTCTATAACATCTCTGCAATTGTAAAGCTGTTTTTCATGCAATTCACCAGTCAGGCTAATCTTAGTAATACTTAATTTACCAATCCTCTGGCTTAGTAAGGCTTTCACTAGATGCTAGATGTGAAAATTTATGTATCTACAACATATAGTTATCAGTGTCTGGAACTCAATTTTGATATTAATTCAAATTTTTTGTTGTTTTGTTTTTGTTTTGTTTAGCTAGCTAATAATAAAACATCTCAACTTTTCTAGAACTAAGATTCTCAGTGACTTCAGAATGCCTGAAGATGAAGAAAATCCAAACAATAGAACAATGAAGATGCTCCTTATAGACAAAAATACTGGCACTTTTGAGGCAGGTAAGCAAGCATAGACAAGCAACTTGCCCCAAATCATCTAATGGGCCAATGGCTGCAACATCAAGAAGTTTCGCCTTCCTGCTTTTTTCACCATTTTCCCTCCAGCTTCCCAGACATACCCTGTGATCTGACATCACAAAGTGCCAGCTTCAGGATTCTCCATCAGTCCAGGTGGTGAGATACATGATTTGCAGTGTCACTGCCTTTAGTCCTGGTCAAGGCCTTAATCAATTGGACCAGTTGCTTTCCTTTAAAGCCATCACTGTTTCCAGTGGCAGCTTTTTGAATTTTAACTTCCCACTAGAAAACTTCGATATACAGTCAAAAAACCTATGTTCAGCATGACTAAAGCAAATAGTCAGGAACAGACAGGAGAAATCTTATTGCATTTTAGTGTGAATAAGAATTCCAAATACATTCCTCCTTTTTAATGTGTTATCAGAAAATGTAATGACATATCACTTTCCTTCTCCAGTGGCATATATTTAAAATAGAGAAACTCTAAACACAGTATTACATTTATGAGTGCAAAACTGGGGTTTTTTTCTTTGGCCAAGGTCAAAATTGAGGAAATGTTCAAGCTTCTAAGTGAAACAAGAGCCCAGAGTTTTGAAAATGTGTGAGGAGACAGAACTGGTATTTCTAGTGTACCAGTCCAAAATGAAACAGAATTCCATTTCTCAGTTAGGAGCACATAACCAACTGGCATTTGTTCAGTTGACTGTAAGGTGCAATCCTAGTTCCAATTCCACTGTGCAAATCCTCATACTGCTAGGTTCTGGTTCTAAATTCAAGGATACAGAAGAAAAATCTAGAGCATGCTCTCTGTCCACCTCTAGTCTGTACAAGTA
>WEIU01012985.1:18103-37452 GCA_013389925.1 Aegithalos caudatus | reverse complement strand
CTGGAATAAGCGTGTCACTAGCCTGAACGCCACACAGAGAATGTGGTGGCCGTACTGTTCTCTTAACCCCAGGCCATCATAGCTGCAGTGACCAAAATTGCAACAATAACCAAGAGTTCATTACAGGTCCAATTCCTGATCCTTTTTTTTTTGCTGTATCCTATCTTTTTGCAGACTCCAAACACAAATTCTATGTCTCCCACAGCAGGCAGAACTTAAAGACACATCTAATGTATATAAATGCATTATTTGCTATAGAAGCAAAAAGACCTGGAGGATTTTATCAGACATAATGTAGGAAAAATTAAACCTGTAGAAGTTTTTATAGACTTTCACACAATAAAGAACAAAATTTATTTTGTAGTCTATAAGAAAACTTTAGTTTTTCACCTTCAAATTGCTGATCTAATAACTAGAATTTATACATTATTTCTTCATTATTTTTATTTTTAGAGGCATAAAATGAAGAGATAGAAGAGGAAACAAAGAATGAAGAAGTGAAGTATTGCTAGCATATGATATGTTCTACAGAGTGTATTAATAAATGCTATTCCATTTCAAATGAGGTGTAACTCCCCACTTCTGTACCAGCAGTCTCTATAGTTTCCATACTGTGAACTCTGTATAGGAGAGTACTGGATGGTACAGGGAAGGGCATCCTTTACCTATATATTCTTGTTCTATAGATAAATTGTTAGGTAATTTTTAGCTTAGTTATTTATGACTTTTCAAGCACAGATATATATATTTAATTTAACATTTTCTGTCATAAAATTAAACAAGTTAGTAGCAAAGAATTCATATACAGTTATAATTAAGCAAAAAATATATAAAATTCTATAAGCATTATTCAACACTTAAGAGAATCTGATGAAAAGGATGTGCCAGAAAAAAATGTTTTTTAAGATTTTTCATAGTGCTACTGCAGGATCCTAGGAAATTACGTTTCGCTGTTTGAATTACATAAAGGGGGTTGATATATCTGCCTTGATGTACTTTCCCCATACTGCTATACATGTAGTGTGGCTCGATGTCCCTATTGAGAATTTTATAGCCTTCACTTTTTCCCCTAATCCTCTTGAAATAGTCACGTCATTAGGAGCTAAATTATTTTATATTTTGGAATGTTCTCAGTTTATGAAATTACTCTGATTTATCCTAGTCAAGAAGCCATACAATTCTACCGAGAAAAGCAAATGTGAGAGGATTCAGTGAGATTTTTTTGGGGTGAGTTTAGGTTTGGAATACAGAACTAGAAAATATTATTCTGAATTCTTGAAAAGAACAAACAGAGAAGAAAAGAAGAATATGCTTTGGCGTACATTTCAGCAGATATTGATGAGAAATCTCAAGTCTTGGGAATCTAAACACTGATTTAATGTAAAATTAAACTTGCCCAAGGTGTCCAAATTGCATTGTAAAAAACAGGCTTTGACCATATGTGACTATAGAATTCAGTGGAAAATATTAACGGGCTTGCTTGTTTATTTTGTTATGTGGTTGGGGGTTGTATAGTTATTTTGGTTTGTTGTTTTAAATCACATATTTAAATTGCTTGTTTGAATTGAATATTGCTTTGAATAATCAAGTCACTGTAAATAACTGTGCTTTCTGATCAGAGGTAGTCCTGGTTCCCACACTGAAGGATTAGATCCAGCTCAGAGGTAGCAACAAAGGTACCAAAGCTATATAGCTTGAGGTGCACAGAATTTTTTATTTCAAGCTTAAATATTCCTGTTTATTCTCCTGATTCTTTAGCACTTTCTAGTTCTTTTGCACTTTCAGTTCCAGCAAAAAAAGGCCCGTAGCTACATGTTACAGCAGTCACACATTTCAGTTCATGGTGCTAATGTTTCTACTTTCAGGACACTTGTAGTGGGTTGATGCTGGTTGGACACCAGGCACTCACCAAACCTACTCTATCAGTCCCCACAGCAGCTGGGCAAGATGAGAGAAAATATAACAAAACATTTATTACTTGAGATAAGGACTAGAAGAGATCACTCACCAAATACTGTCACAGACAAAACAGACTCAAATTAGATATATTAATTGAATTTATTGCTAACAAAATCAGAACATGGTAATGAGAAGTAAAATAAATCTTAAAACCAGGTTTTCCCCACCCCTCCCTCCTTCCCAGCTCTACTTTCTCTCTTCCAGCAGTGCAGGGAGATGAGGAATGGGGATTATGGTCAGTTCATCACTGTTTTTTTTCCACCACTGCTCGGGGAGAAGAGTCCTTCCCCTGCTCCAGTGTGGGGCTCCTCCCATGGGAGAAAATTTTCCACCAGTTTCTCCAATGTGAGTCCATCCTATGGGCAATTCTCCACAAACTGCTGTAACATGGGTCACTCTTCCACTGGGTACAGTCCTTCAAGGACAGGCTGCTCTGGTGTGGGTCCCCCACAGGGTCACAAGTGCTACCAGGAAACCTGCTCCAGCATGGGATCCCCTCTCCACAGGACTGCAGGTTCCTTCCAGGACCCTGCATGGATTTCCCATGGCTTCACAGCCCTTTTCTAGGCATCCATGTGCTCTGGCATGGGTCTCCTGCATGGGCTTCAGGTGAATATCTGCATCCCAGGTATCCTCCCTGGGCTGCAGGGCACAGCTGCCTCACCATGGGCTGCATCTTGGACTGCAGGGGAATCTCACCTCCAGTGCCTGGAGCAGCTCCTCCTCCTCTTTCTCCAGTGACCTTGGTGTCTGCAGGGCGGTTCCTCTCCCATATTCTCAGCCCACTCTTCTCTGACTGCAGTTGCATTTGTACAATTACTTTTTTGCCTTCTTAAATATGTTGTCACAGAGGTGTTACCATTTCTGGTTGGCCCAGCCTTGGCCAGCAGCACATCCATCTTGGAGCTGGCTGGCATTGGCTCTGCCAGTGGCAGAAGGAGGAAGCTTCCGGCAGCTTCTCACGGAAGTTTCTCTTGTAGCCCCCCAGTACCAAAATGTAGCCACACAAACTAATACCACAAAAGTGCAGGACTAAGTATTGGGAACCCATAGTAGTTGTCTTTCAATCATTGTTTAGCCATGTTCCCTACTGTACAAGGGTTTAGCAACATTTATTGCCCTGAGTTAAAAACTAAGACAAAATTCAATAGTCATGACATATCTTTCCTTTCAAGGACTAATGTGATACCATGCTTAAGTTAAAGTACACTAAAGGCAAATGGGAAAGATTAACACGTAGCCTAATAGTAAGTCAGGCATTGTTTAAAATTGTGCCTTCCAAGACTGCAAATGTTTACTACCAAAAATGAGTCATACAATAATTGAAATCTTGTTTCTGTTGCATTTCTGTTGCTGAAGTCACTGCAATGAAATCATATGTGCATTTGACTGAAATGCAGGAGCAGTTGTTTGAGCACTTTGTTCGTCTTTACAATTGCAGTGATTAGGTGACACACACAAATAACACATCTTCTGAACCAATAAACATTATAAGTTATACTGAATTCAAAAATGTAAGAAAACAAAGCTAATATAAACCCCAATTTTCCAAAAGTAAGTAATACAGATTAGCATAAAACTTAATAAATTGTGTGAGATTATATACCTTTAGGTTTTAAAAATATATAGAAAAAGGATATTATTAAAAATAAGTGTATTTTATAAACCAAGCACACTTATCGACATCCTCATGCTTTACTCTCTCGATAAGTAGAAAGTTCATCAAAAGTTCATTACGTTTTGCTATGTTTAATGTCATTTATTCATTGTCATCTCCTAGGAATATCTTTGTAACTAAGTCAATATCACATTCAGATCAGAGATATGAAAACTTCCTATATTTTTACTATTAAAGATCTTAATAGCTGCCATTGGTAAGGGTGACTGCCATTGGTAAGGGTGACTGCCATTGCTAAGTTCCCATGCTGATTACACTTGAGCAAGAAAAAAACAATGACAATAAAGTGATCTTCTGCCCTCTGAAATATGTTCCACATTCAGAAATTCATATTGTTCAGAATGACAATATTTCCTTCTAAGAGATTGTGTTTCCTCATTTAATATTATGATATTCAACTGCAACTTTGTACTTCTTGATAAAGGTAGAGTTTTTTTGTAAATGTTCATTATTTTAATGTGAAAAAATTGCTCCTTTTTTATATATCCCTCCACCCACCCCCTTACTGTAGGACATATTTGCATTTATAAAACTGCAACTTTTCTCAGAACCAAGAATTTGACATGAGAAGAGTGGTCTACTAATTTTCATGTCAGTGATACAGATTTGCTTCAGCTCTGTTCCTCTGTAATTTGTATCCCTAGTGTGAACTACAGTGCCAGTAATGCAGTAGAAAGTGCTTAGTACATTTGAAGCTTGTGCAGAATTCATGTTATAAAGATGATAAGAGCCTCCAAGGGAATAATTGCCTCACTACAGGGAGTGCAAATTGTTTGGCAACGGGTCTTTCTGTTGTCCTTTTCTTTCTTGTAACTGGTTGACATCAGTACATATTAACAGCAAAGCTGGTCATCTGCAGAGCCAACAGTTTCATAGATATTCATTTTTCTTACTGAAGATATTTATAGCAGAAGAATTGAATAGTTCACAGAGTGCTAATGAGATATAGAGCATTTCAACTTAAGAACTCAAAGTAAATTCTAGTCTAGGTCTTAAGGATATATTTAGAGTATTTCTTCACACAATTTTTATTATTTCAGTAAATGTTTTTCCTCATAATTAACTTTATTAAAATAGTGCATCAGAACAATACATTATGAACCTTGAAATATCTTTGGGAAACTATAAGCAACTTTGTACCAAAAAAAATTAAAATAATTTATGAAATAAAAACACAGAAACAAAAATTAGAAAAGAGAGTAAGACCTGTTGGCTGTATCTGACTGTTATTGAATGGTATTAATGCAATGGCAGCTCAATGACTCCAGCAATGTGATTATCCTCTGTAAACTTGAAAAGTCCTATTGTCCTACTTATAATTTGGCTTGATAAATCAACTTATGTTTTAATTGAAAATACTTATAAGCATTGTAAATAATGTGTATATGCATGGAGGAGTTTGTGTGTTTAGTGACCTCAGAATATGAAGAAATTTGTGCCAATCCAAAACAAATCATAGTTTTTTAAAATCACTTCACTGAAACATACATCACTTCTACTAAAAAACTCCTGCCTTAGGTATTGGTTCCTGCAATTGTTTCATACTGAGAGACTTCTACAAAGACAAAAATTTCACTGAAAATATCTACTTTTAAGCACTGATATCATGCAAAAAGACCAATCTGAAATTTAGTGAAAAATTGTATGTAAGATATAATCCTTGGTAATTTTTCATTTCCTGCCATATGAGAATGTTTATGATGTGCATCATCAAATGAGTACATCAATTCTGTAAACACAAATTAACTGTTATGCCACCACATGAGATGGATGGATGGATAATATCCCACTCTACCAGCACAGTTAAATCTCAATGAATTGTAGTAACTTTGCCCTAACATATGGATAGACCTCAGGAACAATAATCTGGAATCTACCCCTTCCTGTAAGAGCCTACCAAAGGCATCTCTCTGTGCCTTTGAAAGAATAAAAAGAAATTGAATCAAGATTTAATCAAGAACTGTATTTCTGACAAGATATATTATTGCAGCTCTGATAATAACGTAAGCCAGCAATTCAGGAAGTATATTCAGCTAATGATATACTAACTTACTAGCAACTGCAGGATAACATACGTATTAAAAGAAAGAATAAAATTAATGTTAATTTAATTTCACCAGATATTTGAGTACTTAAGGTTTTAGTTTCCAAAAGCATGGAGTTTGAATCAATATCTAGTTTCTTCCAGTTCCCTTGCTTTATTCACTTCTGCCCCTTACCATGGACATCAATACCCTCAACTTCTGCCTGCAGAGAGCTGTTTTTGTATACTATCTGTCTGCATTGAAACCCTTAAAAAAAAAAAAAACAACAAAACCAAAACCCAGACAGACTGGATATTGCTAGATATTGAAAAGTGTAAATTTTGAGTGATCTGATCATTACAGCATTTATCAGTATTTATGTGTACTGAATAAATTGTATCCAATATCTGTTGTCATTTCTCTTTAAGGCATTGCTATGCAACAAACACAGAAGGAGGGAAGGANGGAAGGAAGGAAGGAAGGAAGGAAGGAAGGAAGGAAATGGGTCACCAAAGACTGGTGAGACCAGCACAACCTGCTCTTTTCAGTGCAGGCCTTGTTGTACTTTTAAAGCCACTTCCATTAAGCTGGCAGATGTGAGCAGCTTTGTTAGCTCATTATGCAGTTCTGCATCAGTAGCTGGTCATTTGCATAAACAAGTGGCATTTGGTATGACCTTGTTTCTGTAGAGACTCAAGATTTTTAAAAATTATTATTTAGTAGAACGGTACAGGGGTTGTTACTATTGTCTCATCCTTATTCACTTTCACACAATTATTTTTCCAATGTCCTTGGTATGTTATTGTTATGGGCTAGAGTTTTGTTCTTTGGAAGTTTTAATAAATCTTTGCAGTCAATAATATATGAATCACTACTGCTTTTATAAAATCAAAATAACAACATTATCATCAGTATTTTCCTATCATTCCAGTACTTAATTTAAACTTCTTTTAAATTATAAGTCTGCTAAGTTGATTTCTAAGTGCTTGAGTAGTTTGATAGCTTTTGGATTATCTTATGAATGCTGGTAAAGCTGAGAACTGAGAGTCCTTCATGGGAAAAGCAGGAAAGGAAAGCTTTTCCATGTTGAAGCACTGTGAGGAAAATTGTCAGCTTAAATGGGTAACATTGATGGAGAATAACTGAACAGTCCTAGAGTGCAGCTAACAGAGGAGCCACCAGATACCACAGTCTGTGCAACAGGCTCTGGGTTCTGCTTTGGAAATTTCTGGAACCTATGGGTACAAAGCCCAGGGTCATTGGAGGAAAACTGAGTAGCCTGAAAGCCTGCCTGATGCTGCTAAGTGGTGATGTGGTGGGGGGACCTACAGGAGTGTGAGCTAGAGGGAGCTCCAGCACCTCCTAACAAGTTCAATCTGACCTCAGCCCAGAGCATTCCTTGCTTTAATTGAGAGGGTCAAATACACTTTAAACCAGTGCTCAGGTAATGCCTATATAAAAGTCAGACCCAGAGCACAGCTAGCAACCCAGGCATTTGATTTTACTAGAATATAACAAAGGGTTCTGTATATCTCTATACATGAATTCCAAGCTGACAGATGCAAGTAAGTTCTCATCAAAAAATTTATGCTAGAATACTTGCCATGCTTATCATTTATTATGATAAATAATCCTGCTTCTTATCTAATATAGCCAATGCTAAGATGGTACATTGATTTTGCATGGTTCACAGTGTGCTCTGTCAGCAAATATGCAAGATGTGTTTAAGAGTTATGATTTGTTTCAAAAAGTCCTGTTTGAAGACATTCATTTTGAAGTAAATCTTACAGCTATATGCTATTTTATATACAGAGTATTAAATTTTTTGGTAATTTTTTTCCATTTCAGGAATGACACTATATCAGTTATTCAAAGGCATTTGTTTTCTGTATCATACAATCTTTTATATAGTGGTCTATTTTTTTTTCACAATTCTTAAATAATAAAGAGAAACAGATTCATCATTTACTTTTGAACACACATACTTTCATCATACTTTCAAGAAAATACAAAACTTCTGAAAGTGAAGAAAGATGATTCCTGGATAAGTCTTTGCAAAAAAGTGTTACAAGCTTTTAGTTCTTTGACTTTAAACAAAACTGTGACAGCAAATTTTAATTGATATTGGATAATTCATTAGCTGACAATCAATATGTATTTTATTGTAGAATTTTAAAGTTTAAAATATCCAACTAATACATTTTTCTTACATCCAAATTTCTCACATGATCGAGAAAAAATATGCTTCTATTAAAAAACAGATTCACTAAAAATCTAAGTGGTGAAATGTCTTGGTTTTAAAAGGACGGGTATCTGCCAGCAAAATCTGGAACTTCCCTTTGAATAGAGAATGTAAACCCCTCCCTCAAGTTATTATAATTTTGCAATTAGGGGCTTTCAGACAAAGTTTTGGGAATAGGCGTAACAATCCTTTAATAGGAATATTAAAAATACAAATGTAGTAGTACAGAAAATAAAATAAACATGCAAATAAAACATTAAAAAAACCCAGAATACTTTGACACAGTCAGGGACGTGACCTGACACCCTGTTGGTCAGGGTGTTAGAAGCAGTCAAGGTGAATCCTTCAGGAGTAACAGACACAGTTCTGTGGAGTAGAGATGGTCCTGTAGAAAGTCCAGTGGTGGCGAGACGGGTCCAGTCTTCCTCTGGGAATCCAGTGGAAAACAGGAAGTCCTGCTGTTCTTATGTCTCCCCTTTTTATCTAGGTAAGGAATGCTTGGGTCCCTCCCAGCTGGGTGGAGCATCTCCCAATGGGATGATGTAATGTCTCATGTCATTGGTGAGCATTAATGGCCCATTATCAGAAAATATCAGCTCTGAAACTCGTGCTTGGTCACCCTATTGTTTTGGTTAAGTACCCAGCAATTAATTTTCTAACAACCTAAAAGAAAAAATTCAACTAACACAAAGGAAATAATACCCAACCTCCAACATGAACATAAAGAAGAAAGGAAAAATGCAAAGACTTACTAAAATTGTGATTTTATGTAAGTCAGTACCACAGAATTATAATTACATTCCGTGGGTACACTATTGAATATAGAATATTGAAAAGCTATTCAGTAAATGGATACAACCCTTACTTAAGCTTAACTTGACAACAGACTATTTTTCAAGGGTGCACTTCACAGAATTCAATTACTACACACTACAGATCAGTATAAATGTAAGTCTAATGTTTAAACTTCTAAAGGTCCTTGGATTGAGAAAAATATTAAAAGAAAATATGTTAAAAATAATATCTATCTTGAGTCTTTTATTTAGGTAGTCTAGTAATATTTTTCAAAGTGATTTGCATCTGAATATTTTTTTATCAGTGTTGCTACTCAGCCCAGCAACACAATGTATTTAGGCAGTGTTCTAAGTTATAAAGAACCTCTCGCTCTCTTTAACCATGTCCTGTGCACACTGGCTGAAACTGCTCCAGGTTATTCAACTGAGACACATTTTGAAAGTCACCCCCTGAACAAAATATTGTTCTTATCTTACACCAAACATCCCATTCCTAGCTGTTGCAAAATTCATTTGCTACTTTTGGCAAATTCAAGGGATTAAGGATAAAATATTATAGATGAAACACTGATATTTTCTTTCTTAATATGTTATTTGACTGAGTTTTTCTATTTTGTGTACTGACATAAACTTATCTAGCCTTCTCCAAGTTTCCTAATTTCAACCTGATTGCTTTTAATATTTATTCATCTAAAGATATTCTATTCTGTTTCACTACAATAGCCTTTTCTTGTCAGTCTTCTGAAAACTGCATTTCAGAATGTTCATGTAAAAGGCAAAATATTGCTAATGGGAAAACCCTTATTAAAATCCCTTTAATTCTGAATGTTATTTTTAATAACCCAAAAGAACAAAGACTTCAATTTTTTTTTTCTTTTTTTTTTTTTTTTTTTTTTTTTTTTTTTTTTTTTTTTTTTTTTTCCATTTCAGGTATAATACATACACACATAGAAAAAGGAATACATGTTTTTACTTACAAGTATGCATTTGTATTGGGTCTAGCTGAAATTCTATTCCCCACAGCAACATTCACAGTGCTGTGCTTTGCATTTGTAGCTAGGAAGATGCTGATAACACACCAGTGTTTTGGCTATTGCTGAACAGTGCTGGCACAGCATCAGCTCTGTCTCTTCAAATTTCCCCACACCATTAGGTTAGGGATGAGTAGGATCTTGGGGGAAGACACAACCAGGACAGATGATTTAAACTTACCAAGAGGGTATTCCATGCCTTATGGCATCTGCTCAGATATAAAAGCTAAGAAAAGAGGAGGAAGAGGGAGGTGTTTGTTATTATAAATTACTTTCCTTCAAGAACAAGTGCTGTGTGGGCTGAAGCCTTACTTCCTGGGAAATGGACAGGTATTACTTGCTGATTGGAAGTCTAGAACAAATTTTTTTTTTTTGCATTCTTCCTTTGTTCTAGCAAAATGCCTTTGTCTTGACCTAAAAATTACGGGGGTTTCTTCCATCTTATTTTCTCCCCCACCCCAGTTGTGAAGGGCAGTGATAGAATGGCTTGGTTAGCACCTGGAAACCAGCCAAGATCAACTCGCCACAACATTTTGATAAGTATACATATAATTAAAAATATTATTTTTTTGATTAAATGCAAAAAATATCACAGCTGAAAAAAATATAATAGCAGAACTTTTAAACTTTTAGACATCGGTTTTCATTTCATGTTGTGCAGTCAGTTGTAAAATTATGGACTTATTAATCATAGAGTAACACAAAAACCCCCCAAATGCAGTAACAGTTGAGTAGACATTTCATACATATATATGCTTGAAAATCAGGGCCATAAATAAATCATCATCAGAGAAAAATAAAATATTTATGCCAGTGACGTTTTTTATGGATGGATTATAAAGTCCATATACGTAGAAGAGTCATAGCAATCACTGGTAAAGGTTATATCCTATTCATTAATGATTACTGTCATATAGAAACGTTTTAATTTATGCTTGCCCATGTAATTATTTTTTTCCATAGCTATAGACATCTGATATGTTTTTATTATTATTTTTTTTTGGTTGTTTTGTTTTTCAACACCTCAAAAGATAATTAGAACAAATAAAATATATTACAATAGACTGGGAAAAAAATGCTATTACATTTATCATAGCCAATGTTTAAGACCTTGAGAATTCTAAGTACAAGGCAGCAACAAAAGTGACCTGCAAAATACATAGTACTGAATGGTTTAATCTCATGTTTTTAATTTGATCTCATTATCTGTAAACATGCAAGTAAATCTAAGTGCTGCTCTGATGCACAAGCAATGTATTCATATTTCATTTATAGCAATATTTCCACACCAAACAGCTTTTTTATTAATAATGCACAGGTTAACTAACTCATCAAAGTTTATAGTATTATAAGCTGTTTCAGCTGTGTTAGTTGATACAACTTTATACAAAAACATTTCGTCTTGCTGATCACTTTTGATGTATTTTATACAGAAAGGGGCTAAAAGGGATAACTTTGAAAAACCCCAAAGAAGAGACAGAACAAAAGTATTGGCTTGATATATTCATTTAAGGAATAAATAATAGAATTTCTGCATTAAAAAAAAAAAATTGCCTTAATTTCCATACTTTAAAATGAAGAATGTCAGTATTTAGTGATTATTCCATTACTACCATAACATTCCTGAATATTTTATGTTATTAGATAGAAATATCTAGCTTTAAATATACTTCCACTATATTAATTTACCCTTGGACCTTTAATAGGTACCAAGTTCTAACCCTGAGTTTTTTTGGTTGGTTGTTTTTGTTTTGTTTTGTTTGTTTGTTTGTTTGACTGGTTGTCTTTAAATACATTTTTACCTGGAGAAGACAAAGTGTTTAACAGCAATAACTTGTATCTACTTCATTTTAGACATCATAAAGAGAACAACTGTATAATTTTTGTGATGAGGAGATGAACTGTATGTATAAAATTCTATTCTTCAGCCTTGACATATTGAGTTTAAAAGCCATATATGTTCATAGATATCTGGACAGGTATTTTTTTCTTCTTTTACCAAAAATAATTTACTGTACTGGTCAAACCCAAGCAATTTAAAGGAAAAATTAAGAAAAAAAATGTACAGGCCAAATATGTTTTCAAAAACCTCTTGTTTCTATATGAAACTTGACACACCTTTTACCTTAAAATGTCAAGCTACAAATGTAGACACCTGTCTGTAATGCTAATAGTTAAAATTCTGGGGTTACTCAAAGCTTCAAATGCTCGGCACATTCACAGTCTCTCACCTTGCAGTCACAAGTACCAGCTGCAGTAAAAAGAAATTGTTGTGAATTGTTGTCCTATAGGTAAGCACTTGCCATTTATTATCACCAGTGCTGTAAAATAAACTGTGACCCCATGTTTTCAAGGCAGTGGATCCACACAATTTACAGTACTATGGGAAAAGTTTGTTTTTTTTCATGTGGAGGGGGAAAACAAAGTCTGACACCTAATCAAAGTTCTTTATAAGTTCCACAATTGTCAAATTTTCATCCGAGAAATTTTGTTAAATTGAAAACACATACGTTGGCTCTCAACCAGTAACATTTAAGAGAATGGCATTGATATAAGGGTAAAATCTGAAGTTTTAAACTTAGGATCTAGCTTTATCTGCTTTAGAAATGATTACTGAGAACTATCAGAAAACAGAATTAAATTTGCTCTGAAGTAAAAATTGAACCAGTAGTTTTCAGTTTAAAAAATACTGAATTGCTATGAATTATATGGAAAATAGATCTTATAAGAAGAGTGCTTTAATTTTAAATTTGAAATTTACTGTTGATGTGAAAATAAAACCAAGAATTAAAATAAATTATTTTAAATTAGTCTTTTTTAAAAACTTAAATTGTAAAATTGCCAGAAGTATGATCACATATTAGTATTGTAAAATAAGAAAAGCTCAAAATGCCGATTAACATAGAATGGAGTAAGAGGCTGATACAAGACATACTCTAAGTCACTCCTTGCAACACATTAGGAGCCTAAAATATAGTCAATTTAACTGTATAAAATGTTCTCTCCATTTGCAGGCAAGTTTATATAGCTAAATTCACAATGCTCCTTTAGCTGTTTCTCAATGTAAAATGGTCATTGAACTTTTCATGGGCAGGCTATGTGCTATTTCTATAATAAAGAAGATTAAAAGTTTTCATGCTACGTTTGACGACTCCAACACAATAGGAAAGACAGCCAGGGAACAAAATGACAAGATGAAGAAATGAAAGTTTTTAGAATATGAATTTGTAGAAATATGAGGATTAGTAGCTAGAAGGGACAGATGCACTCCAAACAACGGTCTTGGTACAAAGGTTTTTTGTTATGGTACCTGAGGAATTGCCTCATCCTAAAAATCTCTGGTTACATCACAGAATATTTGAAGATAATAATTCTGGACATTTACTGTAGAAAAATCACCCAGGTACCATATTTTTCCCTGATGTCCATGTGATAAAGTAATCTTGCTGTTGCTCAAATATACAATATTAATTTGGATTTCCTTGGAAGTGTATTGGACCTCAATGGCAAAAGACCTCTTTATGAAAAAACAAAATCCTGTCTGCATGCCACCTCCATTTAATTTAATTTAAGCTTACAGCTCTTTGTAAAAATCACAGAATCCCAGAATAGTAAGGGTTGGAAGCAACCACTAAAGATGATCCAGTCCAACCCACTTTCCAAGGCATGGTCACCCTGAGTAGGTGACACAGGAACTTGTCCAAGTGGGTTTTGAATGTCTCCAGAGGGACACTCCATGACTTCCCTGAGCAGCCTGTTCCAGTGCTCTTCCACTCTGAACATAAAGCAGTTCTTGCTAAATTTGTGGTTTATGGGCATTGTTCCGCAACCTGTCATGAAATTTTTTGCTTGTGCTTTAATATACTGTTAGTGTTTACCTACTTCTGGGTTCTGTGTGCCCTAGTTTTGCAGACCTTTTTTTGCAGATTAGGTAGGGTCTCACAGGTTTCATTCATAATAAGAGAGCTGATATTAATTTTCATATAGATGTTACTGAAAACTTAATTACACTTGCTCATCTCACAAGACCTCCTACAGTTCTCATGCCTTGCTCTTAATTTCTTTGTCTTTTCCATACACCAGGATGTGGTGGATTTGGTCTTACCAGACCTTTCATGGCAAGTACCATTTTCCTGACTGTGCTAAGATGCAAAACAAGCAAAAAGAGATTGTCCAAAGAAAATTCTGCTCTGTTATTCTGTATTCTATTTCTCAGTTTTAAATTAATGTATCAAGCTATATAATATATCCTGCTAAGGATAGATTATATTCTTGAACTAGCTAATTTAAATATTTAAAATCTTTGTAGACTTTGAATGTAATAGACTTTTGTTTGATCTTTCTTTATTGTTCCATATAAAGCTATAACAGGATGTCTGTTCTCACATTTATTATTAGTTATTTGTAGTTTATTACACTGGATATTGATTTGTTTATGAAGTAGAGACACAGGGTTTTATTTATTATTTTCAAAATGGTGCAGAAAATGTCTCTGTGGGTGCCCCATGCTCTGGCAGCAGGGGGTTTGCAGCACAGACTGTGTGAGGACAGGCTGGGGATTCCCTGAACCTTACATAGCCAGTTGCAGCTTGGTCCAACAAACCAGTGGGCACAGGTGAGCCCCACAGCCACGGGGTGTGACTTCTGAGAAAGTGCATCTCCTTTAGAGTAAAAAATCCCCTAAGATTAATAAGTAAGTGATTTTCCACTCTTTATCTCAGCTCATGAGCTCAGTTGAGGAGGGAAAGAGAAGGAATGGCTGAATGGACATCTTTGACAGACAGACAAGGTCAACCCACCAAAATATTGTAGTTTAAACAGGAATGACGAAGCTTCAGAATAATGAAATATGTCTTCCCTGTAAAATAAGATGTCTGTATGAACACTCTCAATAACAGGAATATCAGGTATAGAATACCCTGAATGAGACTTCTTCCCATGGAGTAATCTAACACATTGCTAGAAACTCATCTTAGAAATGAAACCAAAATTTCTAAATGAAAACATTTAGAATGTTTTCAGCACAATAATTGAATTTCCCCTAATGTATGCTTACGACTCACAGCATAGTTAACAATATTCAAGGAGGAAAGAACCCCAGAAGAATACTTTTCATCTAAAAATATGTTTACCCCTACTTTTTATAATCCACTAGAAAAATCAGTGTGCTAAAAGACTCATTGTCTTTTATGTAATTATCCACAAAGCAAATTCAGTTAGTGAAACAAAGTGGCTATGCAATGTTATGAGATTCTTTTGCTTCAGGTATTTTACTGACAGACATGAAAATCATAATGAATTACTAGTCATTTTCTTATTTGCTGCTTGACTTCAGAATCTTTAGAGGAAATTATTTTCATGCTAATCACAGTCTATCATTCATCTTTTCCATTTTATGAAGGAAGTATTCTTCCAAATGCTACAAGTCCTCTCTATGAACTATGAAGTAAAGGAATACCTAAGACTGCACTATGCCTCTTTTTTCCTAAAGATATGTAATGATTACAGAAAAATGGGAAAGCAAAAGGAACCACTGATCTATAATAGTCTTTCCTTGAGACAGATAAATGAGCAGCAGCTTTCCCTTTGTCCCATATATATCTGTTGTCTACTGTATCTGTTGTCACCTACTGAATTGAGGTTCAAGTACTTCTATAAACCCCCAATGCAGTCTGTGTGTTCATACCTTTAAGTTAGAAAGTGATTGGCTGAGTGCCTCGACCGTGCTGTCAAACTTCAAATATTTTCTAGGACTGTTGACTGCAACACATGTGTTTCCACTGCTGGAGGAGTGCTTAAATGTTGGCAAAAGGCAGAGTTCTTTAACTTTGATTTCAGAGGATCTCCACGGTTGTTAGATTTCTGTAAACCCATGCTATAAAAAAGATTTAAAAAATAGTTAAGTATCTGGAGTTTAACCATTCCTTATTTTGATGAAATGCTGAAAAGAAAAGAGAAGTATTTCAAAACTTGCCACAGTTTCAGTCACTTGAAAAGAATGAACTATGAGACAAAATGCACCACACTCTGTAATTAATATATCCCATATGTTTCAAATATTAACAACTTCCTTCTGTAAAATGTTACATATTTATGTGCAATAGACTTTAAAAGAAAACAAACCAACACATGCCCCTGAATGAGTATAATTGTTGAAATTCAAAAGCCTTTCCATTTTTTTAAAATTCCTTGCTTACATTGAGTAGAAATGATTTTTTTCTTGCCCTGTAACAGTAAACCAAATGTCACTTAAATCTCTCCAAAAATAACTCAAGATTTCAGTGTGAATTTAATTCTCTTCTTCTTACCCAAAGATTAACTTCTGCTGCTTAGGTTCTCCCCTTTTCATCTTCCTTTTTTATCATCATTCTTTTGTTTTTTTCTTCCCTCCAGTTCCTTTTGAATTCAGAAGCTGTGACCTTTGAAAATAAAGCTGCTCTGTCTTTCAAAATATGCTAGTAATACATGATTGGAAAAAGTTTCTGGTAGTAATGCAGGTCTGAAAATGTTACTGATATTACTATACAAATCAAGGTTGACTTTAAAATTATTTACATGATTCTTGGATGAAATTTCCTTTAAAAAGTAAAAAAAAACCTTTACAATAAATGAAGAAAACATACCAGAGCACAATTTTTCATTTGGAAATGGTACTCAGAGGGGAATGTATTTTGTTAGAGAGCCTTCTCTGTAAGAAAATTAGTGTGGGATCTCATCACTTTGCAATCAGTTACGGCTGTAGGTGAGACTATGCCAAATGAGAAACAAAGCCCCAAACAAATTTCTATCCCTACTCTTCTTGTTTTATCTTCATATAGTCCTATTTTCCCTCAACCCCTTCTTCCGTCATGCTCTTGCACCCTGGGATAATAATTCTCTTGTACAATACGACTGCATCTCTGAATTCCCTAACAGCAAATAGCTTTCCTTCCTACCGACTCAGCCATTCTGCTTCTCTCTCAGTTAACACAGTTCTCCTTATACCCACTTCTTATTCACCACATTCTCATTTGTCCCACAACTTCTCTATCATCTATAATTTCATTCACTCTTCACTCTCTTGATGCATAAAGGAAAGGGAATAAATCACAGAGAAACATATTTCTCATTTTTCAGGCCTATGCTCGTGGGTCCATCATGTGAAGCAGTACAAGTTCAGGTCAGTTCTGATTATGGCTGATTACTTCTTTGGAGGCTCAGAGTTCTTCAGCAAATGGAAACTGTGTGTCCTCTCTGGATGAAAAGCAACTCAGCTTTAGAGTTCACCAGTAAATCTTTAACAGGTCTCTCCTGAATACATGTCAATAATTCATTGGATTTGGAATTCATGATGGGAGTGTGGTCTGCCATTTTTTGGTCTTGATAAGCAGAGGTGGCAGAAAGCTGAAAAAGTGTTTACTGACAATTTTGTCCAAAATTATAGACATATTACTGTCTCTTAACAAGAAGCATTCTTAACCCCTCTTTTTCACACATTTTTTTTTATTTTATTTTTTCCTATTTTTTTTTTCAATTTTCCCCTCTCTATATATTTTTTGTAGCCTGTGGATCCTTTTATGTCAAAATTTGTAATCAAAGTGGTGTGACATGCGCTATTCACTCCAAGTGTATAAAGCTTAGCAAAATTTTCAACAACTGAAAACAGCTTTATAACAGGAAGTCTTAGCATTAACCTGCACTCTATGTGTTAATATCTGCCCAAATTATAATTACAAGTTTTAGCATGTAAATTTTATATGTAGCACCATCAGGAGCTATGACCTTCTAGAGACCTTTTTTCCAAATCCAATTATTTTCATACTGTGCCCTTCACATATGCACAAATATGAGTAAGTATTCTATTTTGAGCACTCCTATATTAGCCAGGGCCAAAATGTGTATTAAGAAAACCCATTCATAATATCAAATACTTGTCTGCACATTGCAGAGAACATTTTGGACAGAAAGGAATCATGTGCCTGCAACTAATATTTTGCTTTTTTTTTCATTGTTAACTGAATTCATTGGCCCCAGAAGTATTCTGACACATGACAAGGGTAATGCTCTAGGAATATTGAAAAGTGTGATATTGATTAGGCAAATGAAAAAAACATATCTCTACTCTGCATGAATCATTACAAAAGGGGCTGATAATTTGTTTAAAGCATTATTGAGTGACAGAAAAGGACATTTAGAAGGATAAAAATAGATGAAAAAACAGAGGTCATAATTTTATAAAAGTAATAATAAGTTTCCCACTGAAGCAATAATAATGGAAAGAAATATGCCATCTTGAAATATCATTGAAATGGATAACCCTTTCATTGAAGGACTATGAAAATTATATTTATACTAAAGAAGGTGTAAGTTAAAACATTAAAATGAAAACCGGTAATTTTTATTACCTCTTTGGTAATAAGCTCAACATCTTTTTCCACTCCTGTCTGTAATTCAGTTCCTAGTTAGCTACCTGCAGTGAACTAGCTGTAAAGTAAGAAAAAGAGCAGTTGATTATTTTGTGAAGAATGGAAGGATACAGATATTATCAAATACTTCGACCAGTCTCCCCAGTTGTAGACAGCACTATAGCAAACTTTTCTTTCTTGTTTCTAGGACGCTGATGGAAAGAGCACTAAAGAAAAAGATAAGATAGGGAACATAACTTGTATAAAGTAATGTCTTGAAAAAGAGATGGTGTGGAAAAAAATCCAGAAATTTAAGAAAAACAATTTTAAAATGTAAGTGGAACAAAATCGACATGATCAATGAATCAGTTTGGTACCATGTAAGGCCACATAAACTTCTAAAATTATTGAAATATGACAAAACCATGTCAGTGTTCGTAAGCTATGTCTTTACTAGTTACATGAATTTATCTTTGAACCCCATTAGTACTTCAAGTCTACCTTTTTCTGTTATCAACTCACCGTCAGTGAGATTAAGGATAATTCTGTAGCAAATGCATTAAAATTATTGCCGCATCTCGATTTTGCCTTCCAGCTTCAAATGAATATTACCTAAGCAACTCTGTGAGGAAATGTTTCTTTTGAAACTTGTGGCTCTGTAAGCACTGTTTTTGACAATGTTGTTGCATTCAAAGTACTGGAAGTATATTGCTGTTTCAGAAATACTTATTTAGCACATATTTCCAAAAAGTTGTTTTATTATGGCAGGAGGACAGCTAAAAGCAAAGGTAGGGGTGCAGAACCTAGGCATTCCCACCACTCATTATCTTGCAAATTCATGGATTGCCACAGCACGAAAGCAGTGACTGTATTCAAGAACAACCAACAAATCTCTCACAGTGAATAGTTACTGTGAGAGGCTTGACATGAAGAAAGATGAAAGCAACTTTTGTGCTGCTCAAAGACTCATTCAGGCATGTAGGGGGTGAAGTTTTATCTCTCCAGTTTAGTAAACTGGTTCATTTTAATTAAGCAATAAGGTATGGTGAGAAATGGACTGCATGGCATTAATTCATAGTTAGTGTACCACTGTTAGCCATGAGGCTGAAGGATGTCACCACCAATGCAATAAGGCATGAATTACCTCCACTGAGAGTTCATTTTGGAGTGTCTTATGGCCACACTAAAAATGTTACTATTTTAAAAAGATTTTTTATTTTTTTATAAAAATTTTGTA